>JAVSCE010002570.1:0-102163 GCA_032199065.1 Smutsia gigantea | reverse complement strand
GTCTCTGGCTAACCAGCCATCTCCTGGGACCAAACAGGGAGATAAAATACAAAAGAGAGGACAGCCAGCAGCTATAATTCTGGAGAAAATCACAATATACATGATTATTTTCTTGCAGCAAATGCAGGTGGGGAATCAGTATATGATTTCACAAAGTTGTTTAAAAGGAATCACTTATTTCTTGAAGTTAATTCTTGAAAAGTAGCATATGCTAGTATTGGCTTTAAAAGACCAACAACTGACGGCAAGTACCTCAACATCATAAAGGCTATATATGACAAACCCACAGCTAAGATCACACTTAACGGCGAGACGCTGAAAGCTTTTCATCTAAGATCGGGAACAAGACAGGGATGCCCACTCTCTCCACTGTTATTCAACATAGTACTGGAGGTCCTAGCGACAGCAATCTGACAAAACAAAGACATACAAGGCATCCAGATTGGTAAAGAAGAAGTCAAATTGTCACTATTTGGAGATGACATGATACTGTACATAAAAAAACCCTAAAGACTCCATTTCAAAACTACTAGAACTAATATCTGAATTCAGCAAAATTGCAGGATACAAAAATTAACACACAGAAATCTGTTGCTTTCCTATACACTAACAATGAACTAACAGAAAGAGAAATCAGAAAAACAATTCCATTCACAATTGCATCAAAAAGAATAAAATACCTCAGAATAAACCTAACAAAGGAAGTGAAAGACCTGTACTTTGAAAACTACAAGACACTCCTAAGAGAAATTAAAGAGGATGCTAACAAATGGAAATGCATCCCACGCTCTTGGCTAGGAAGAATAAATATTGTCAAAATGGCTATACTACCTAAAGCAATCTACAGATTCAATGCAATCCCTATCAAACTACCAACAGCTTTCTTCAATGAACTGGAACAAATAATTCTAAAATTCATATGGTACCACAAAAGACCCCGAATAGCCAAAGCAATCCTGAGAAGGAGGAATAAAACAGGGGGAATTATGCTCCCTGACTTCAAGCTCTACTACAAAGCCACAGTAATCAAGACAATTTGGTATTGGCACAAAAACAGACCCACAGATCAGTGGAATAGAATAGAAAATCCAAGCATCAACCCAAACACATACAGTCAACTAATATTTGATAAAGGAGCCTTGGATATACATTGGGGAGATGACGGCCTCTTCAGCAGCTGGTGTTGGAAAAACTGGACAGCTACATGTAAGAGAATGAAACTGGACTACTGTCTAGCCCCATACACAAAGGTAACCTCAAGGTGGATCAAAGACCTGAATGTAAGTCATGAAACCATAAAACTCTTAGAAAAAACATAGGCAAAAATCTCTTGGACATAAACATGAGCAACTTCTTCATGAACATATCTCCCCAGGCAAGGGAAACAAAAGCAAAAATGAACAAGTGGGACTATATCAAGCTGAAAAGCTTCTGTACAGCAAAGGACACCATCAGTAGAACAAAAAGACATCCTACAGTATGGGAGAATATATTCATAAATGACGTATCCAATAAGGGGTTGACATCCAAAATATATAAAGAACTCACACACCTCAACAAACAAAAGGCAAATAATCCAATTAAGAAATGGGCAGAGGACATGAATAGACACTTCTCCAAAGAAGAAATTCAGATGGCCAACAGGCACATGAAAAGATGCTCCACATCGCTAATCATCAGAGAAATGCAGATTAAAACCACAATGAGATATCATCTCACACCAGTGAGGATGGCCAACATGCAAAACACAAACAACAACAAATGTTGGCGAGGATGTGGAGACAAGGGAACCCTCCTACACTGCTGGTGGGACTGCAAATTAGTTCAACCATTGTGGAAAGCAGTATGGAGGTTCCTCAAAAAACTCAAAATAGAAATACCATTTGACCCAGGCATTCCACTCCTAGGAATTTACCCTAAGAATGCAGCAGCCCAGTTTGAAAAAGACAGATGCACCCCTATGTTTATCGCAGCACTATTTACAATAGCCAAGAAATGGAAGCAACCTAAGTGTCCATCAGTAGATGAATGGATAAAGAAGATGTGGTACATATACACAATGGAATATTATTCCGCCATAAGAAGAAAACAAATCCTACCATTTGCAACAACATGGATGGAGCTAGAGGGTATTATGCTCAGTGAAATAAGCCAAGCTGAAAAAGACAAGTACCAAATGATTTCACTCATATGTGGAGTATAAGAACTAAGGAAAAAAAAAACTGAAGGTACAAAACAGCAGCAGACTCACAGAACCCAAGAACGGACTAATAGTTACCAAAGGTAAAGGGACTGGGAGGATGGGTGGGAAGGTAGGGGCAAGGGGGAAGAAGGGACATTACAATTAGCAGATGTAATGTTGGGGGGGCACGGGGAGGGCAGTACAACTCAGAGAAGACATGTAGTGATTCTATAGCATCTCACTACGCTGATGGACAGTGACTGTAATGGGGTTGGTGGGGGGGACGTGATGAAGGGGTAGTCTTAATAACCGTAATATTGCACATGTAATTGTAGATTAATGATAATAAAATAAATTATATTTAAAAAAATGGAAATTGTCCTGGGCAAACTGGGACATAGTGGACATCCTACCTAACAGTTCTCCCGGCATGAGCGCTGGCTCCTGTTGGTCTTTGCAGCTGCATCCCATACCACACTTGGTCTTGCCCCCTCTTCTTCTAATGATGAAGTCTTTTATTCAGTCCCTTTTACATGCTCCCTCTTAGTATGGCAGGACCTTTGCATATGTGGTTTCCTTTGTCTGGACTTGTCTCATTGGGTTAACTCCTCATCCTTCAGATTCCCACAGTGCTCATCGCTTGGGGAAGTCTTCCCTATCCGTCTTCTAATATGAGCCTGGGTAAAATACCCCAGCCTATGACTGTGCGGCATCATGTACGTGTGCGCGTAATTTAAGGACTCAAGAAGAGTTCTCCAAGGCGTCTCATGATGAAGATTACCTTCAACTATTTTCACTGCTCTTTGTTATTTATCTGTATACCTAACTGCCATTTTTGACTTTGTGCTGTGGAAGATGAAGAATTGAGTTTTTCATTGTATTTTCCATAGCATATCTTGTCCCTTTCCCAATAGGCATACATTATATTTTAGTTTATATCAGTTTAGATAAGTTTTTGGTATTTAAAATATTAATTCAGTGTGTTTTGCTACAGATGCTTCTATAACACCAATTAGCTCATATTATAATTGGAGGTTGCGCTGATTTACATATGACTCCTCCTGGTGAAGGGAAGCCAAAATACCAAGAGTAGAGTTCAGAGGGAAAGCCCTCAGCTCCACTTTAAACTCTGTTTCAAGAAAATTAAAAGTGCCTGTCCACAGGTTTCCCTCCCCCAGAGAGGTAGCAGGTGTTCTGTTCAGAGCTTCAATCTATCTTTCTTGTATCAATTCCTGTAAGTCAGAAGGGCCACTCTGACCTCGTGTGTGTTCAAGCACTCTCTTGAGGCAGCGCTAGTCACATGAAATTGACCAGGTCATCTCCCGAGGTATTAATTATTTACATCATTGCTGGTGCTCTGATTAGAAAGCTGAGAAGGTTTGAGTGGTTTGTTCCAACCTTATTTTTCCCATCTGCTGTTATTTTTTTTGATAGTTTATTTTGATATCATTAATCTACAATTAAATGAGTAATATTATGGTGATTACACTACCCGCTTCATCAGGTTCCCCCCCCACCGAACCACATTGCAGTCACTGTCCATCAGCGAAGTGAGATGCCATAGAGTCTCTACTTGTCCTATCTGGGTTGTACATCCCTCCCCGTGCCCCCCGAACATTACGTCTGCTAATCGTAATGTCCCTTCTTCCCCTTTACCCCTCCCTTCCCACCCATCCTCCCCAGTCCCTTTCCCTTTGGTAACTATTTGTCCGTTCTTGGGTTCTGTGAGTCTCCTGCTGTTTTGTTCCTTCAGTTTTTCTTTTTTTTTCCTTAGTTCTTATACTCCACATATGAGTGAAATCATTTGGTACTTGTCTTTTTCAGCTTGACTTATTTCACTGAGCATAATACCCTCTAGCTCCATCCATGTTGTTGCAAATGGTAGGATTTGTTTTCTTCTTATGGCTGAATAATATTCCATTGTGTATATGTACCACCTCTTCTTTATCCATTCATCTACTGATGGACACTTACGTTGCTTCCATTTCTTGGCTATTGTAAATAGTGCTGCAATAAACATAGGGGTGCATCTGTCTTTTTCAAACTGGGCTGCTGCATTCTTAGGGTAAATTCCTAGGAGTGAAATTCCTGGGTCAAATGGTATTTCTATTTTGAGTTTTTTGAGGAACCTCCATACTGCTTTCCACAATGGTGAACTAATTTGCAGTCCCACCAGCAGTGTAGGAGGGTTCCCTTTTCTCCACATCCTCGCCAACATTTGTTGTTGTTTGTGTTTTGGATGTTGACCATCCTCACTGGTGTGAGGTGATATCTCATTGTGGTTTTAATCTGCATTTCTCTGATGATTAGTGATGTGGAGCATCTTTTCATGTGCCTGTTGGCCATCTGAATTTCTTCTTTGGAGAAGTGTCTATTCATGTCCTCTGCCCATTTCTTAACTGGATTATTTGCTTTTTGTTTGTTAAGGTGCATGAGTTCTTTATATATTTTGGATGTCAACCCCTTATCAGATACGTCATTTATGAATATATTCTCCCATACTGTAGGATGTCTTTTTGTTCTACTGATGGTGTCCTTTGCTGTACAGAAGCTTTTCAGCTTGATATAGTCCCACTTGTTCATTTTTGCTTTTATTTCCCTTGCCCGGGGAGATATGTTCATGAAGAAGTGCTCATGTTTATGTCCAAGAGATTTTTGCCTATGTTTTTTTCTAAGAGTTTTATGGTTTCATGACTTACATTCAGGTCTTTGATCCACCTTGAGTTTACCTTTGTGTATGGGGTTAGACAGTAGTCCAGTTTCATTCTCTTACATGTAGCTGTCCAGTTTTTCCAACACCAGCTGCTGAAGAGGCCGTCATCTCCCCAATGTATATCCAAGGCTCCCTTATCAAATATTAATTGACTGTATGTGTTTGGGTTGATGCTTGGATTTTCTATTCTATTCCACTGATCTGTGGGTCTGTTTTTGTGCCAATACCAAATTGACTTGATTACTGTGGCTATGTAGTAGAGCTTGAAGTCAGGGAGCGTAATTCCCCCTGTTTTATTTCTCCTTCTCAGGATTGCTTTGGCTATTCGGGGTCTTTTGTGGTGCCATATGAATTTTAGAATTATTTGTTCGAGTTCATTGAAGAAAGCTGTTGGTAGTTTGATAGGGATTGCGTTGAATCTGTAGATTGCTTTGAGTAGTATAGCCATTTTGACAATATTTATTCTTCCTAGCCAAGAGCATGGGATGCATTTCCATTTGTTAGTGTCCTCTTTAATTTCTCTTAGGAATGTCTTCTAGTTTTCAGGGTACAGGTCTTTCACTTCCTTTGATAAGTTTATTCCTAGGTATTTTATTCTTTTTGATGCAATTGTGAATGGAATTGTTTTTCTGATTTCTCTTTCTGTTAGTTTATCGTTAGTGTATAGGAAAGCAACAGATTTCTGTGTTTTAATTTTGTATCCTGCAACTTTCCTGAATTCAGGTATTAGTTCTAGTAGTTTTGGAGTGGAGTCTTTAGGGTTTTTTATGTACAATATCATGTCACCTGCAAATAGTGACAATTTGACTTCTTCTTTGCCAATCTGGATGCCTTCTATTTCTTTGTTTTGTCTGATTGCCGTGGCTAGGACCTCCAGTACTATGTTGAATAACAGTGGAGAGAGTGGGCATCCTTGTCTTGTTCTCGATCTTAGATGCAAAGCTTTCAGCTTCTCGCCGTTAAGTATGATGTTAGCTGTGGATTTGTCATATATGGCCTTTATGATGTTGAGGTAGTTGCCCTCTATACCCATTTTATTGAGAGTTTTAATCAGGATTGGATGCTGAATTTTGTCAAATGCTTTTTCAGCATCTATGGAGATGATCATGTGGTTTTTGTTCTTTTTATTGATGTGGTGGACGATGTTGATGGATTTTCGAATGTTGTACCATCCTTGCATCCCTGGGATGAATCCCACTTGATCGTGGTGTATGATCCTCTTGATGTATTTTTGAATTCCGTTTGCTAATATTTTGTTGTGTATTTTTGTATCCACGTTCATCTGGGATATTGGTCTATAGTTTTCTTTTTTGGTGAGGTCTTTGCCTGGTTTTGGTATTAGAGTGATGCTGGCTTCATAGAATGTGTTTGGAAGTATTCCCTCCTCTTCTATTTTTTGGAAAACTTTAAGGAGAATGGGTGTTATTTCTTCTCTATATGTCTGGTAGAACTCAGAAGTGAATCTATCTCGTCCGGAGGTTTTGTTCGTGGGTAATTTTTTGATTAGCAATTCGATTTCGTTGCTGGTGATTGGTCTGTTTAGTTTTTCTGTTTCTTGTTTGGTCAGTCTTGTAAGGTTGTATTTTTCTAAAAAGTTGTCCATCTCTTCTGTGTTTTCCAGCTTGTTAGCATATAGATTCTCATAATATTCTCTTATAATTCTTTGTATTTCTGTGGGATCCGTCGTGATTTTTCCTTTCTCATTTCTGATTGTGTTTATGTGTGTAGATTCTCTTTTTCTCTTAATGAGTCTGGCTAGGGGTTTATCTATTTTGTTTATTTTTTCAAAGAACCAGCTCTTGGTTTCATTGATTTTTTCTATTGTTTTATTCTTCTCAATTTTATTTATTTCTTCTCTAATCTTTATTATGTCCCTCCTTCTGGTGACTTTGGGCCTCATTTGTTCTTCTTTTTCCAATTTCAGTAATTGTGTCTTTAGACTATTCATTTGTGAATGTTATTCTTTCTTTAGATAAGCCTGGATTGCAATATACTTTCCTCTTAGAACTGCCTTTGCTGCGTCCCACAGAAGCTTTGGCTTTGTGTTGTTGTTGTCATTTTTCTCCATATAGTCTTTGATTTCTGTTTTAATTTGGTCATTGACCCATTGATTAATTAGGAGAATGTTGTTAAGTCTCTGTATTTGTGAACCATTTTTTCTTTCTAAAGTTTAATTCTAGTTTAATACCTTTATGATCCGAGAAGTTGGTTCGTAGAATTTCAGTATTTTCAATTATACTGAGGTTCTTTTTGTGGCCTAGTATGTGGTCTATTCTGGAAAATGTTCCATGTGCACTTGAGAAGAATGTGTATCCCGTTGCTTTTGGGTGTAGAGTTCTGTAGATGTCTGTTAGTTCCATCTGTTCTAGTGTGTTGTTCAGTGCCTCTGTGTCTTTACTTATTTTCTGTCTGGTCGATCTGTCCTTTGGATTAAGTAGTGTGTTGAAATCACCTAAGATGAATGCATTGCTGTCTATTTCCTCCTTTAATTCTGTTAGTATTTGTTTCACAAATGCCGGTGCCCCTGTGTTGGGTGCATATATATTTAAAATGGTTATATCTTCTTGTTGGATTGACCCCTTTATCATTACATAATGTCCTTCTTTATCTCTTCCTACTTTCTTCATTTTGAGGTTTCTTTTGTCTGATACAAGGACTGCAACACCTGCTTTTTTCTCCTTGTTATTTGCATGAAATATCTTTTTCCATCCCTTCACTTTTAATCTGGGGATATCTTTGCGTTTGAGGTGAGTTGCTTGTAGGCAGCATATAGATGGGTCTTGCTTTTTTATCCATTCTGTTACTCTGTGTCTTTTGATTGGTGCATTCAGTCCATTTCCGTTTAGGGTGATTATCGAAAGAGATGTACTTATTGCCATTGCTGGCTTTAGATTCGTGGTTACCAAAGGTTCAACGGTTGCTTCTTTACTATCTAACAATCTAACTTAACTTTCTTGTTAAGTTATTGTAAACACAGTCTGATGTTTCTTTATTTCTCTCCCTTCTTATTCTTCCTCCTCCATTCTTTATATACTAGGTGTTTTATTCTTTGCCTTTAGTTAGTTTTGGATGGTCTGCTTTCTTTGCTATGATTTTATTTTGTCTGGTGACAGCTGTTTATCCTTAGGAGTGCTTCCCTCTAGAGCAGTTCCTTTAAGATGTCCTGTAGAGGTGGTTTATGGGAGGCAAATTCTCTCAGCTTTGCTTGTCTGAAAATTGTTAAATCCTGCCGTCATATTTAAATGATAATCGTGCTGGATACAGTATTCTTGGTTCGAGGCCCTTCTGTTTCATTGCATTAAATATATCATGCCATTCTCTTCTAGCCTGTAAGGTTTCTGTTGAGAAGTCTGTTGTTAGTCTGATGGGTTTTCCTTTGAAGGTGATCTTTTTTCTCTCTCTAGCTGCCTTTAATACTCTGTCCTTATCTTTGATCTTTGCCATTTTAATTATGTGTCTTGGTGTTGTCTTCCCGGGTTCGCTTGTGTGAGGAGATCTGTGGGCTTCCGTGGACTGCGAGACTATTTCCTTCCCCAGCATGAGGACGTTTTCAGCAATTATTTCTTCAAAGACACTTTCTATCCCTTTTTCTCTCTCTTCTTCCTCCTATAATGCTAATATTGTTCCTTTTGGATTGGTCACGCAGTTCTCTTAATATTCTTTCATTCCTAGAGATCCTTTTATCTCTCTCTGCCTCAGCTGCTCTGTGTTCCTGTTCTCTGATTTCTATTCCATTAACAGTCTCTTGCATCTTGTCCAGTGTGCTGCTGAGCCCGTTGATGGCTTGTCTCATTTCTGCATTATCTTTCCTGACTTCCCTCACTTCCTCTCTTAGCTCTTGCATATTTCTCTATAGATCCATCAGCATGGTTATGACTTTTATTCTGAATTCTTTTTCAGGAAGATGCTGCATTTCCATCTCTTCAGATTCCTTCTCAGAGGGGCTCTGAATCTTGGTGAGCTTTGTCTGTATCATTTTCTTCTGTCTTATGCTGGCAGGAGTGGTCGCTGGTAGGTGCCACTTATGTCAGCTGGGCTCTGGAGTGGATTCTCTTCGCCTGCTGTAGGTGTCACTGTTGCTCCACTAATTCGCAGCTGCAGCCGCGCCGTTTTTGTAGGTAGGAATGAATGGGACGCTATTGTTTTCTGTATAAAGTTCCAGCGTGGTTGCTCCCTTCTTTCTGTCACTAGCGAAGGGGACCGAAGTTCCCCAGGACTTCCAGCCTGCAGGGCTGAGTCCGCCGGGGCGCTGGCGTTCCCTCGCTGGGCCCCCCGCTTCTCCGAGACCGCTACAGATGGCAAGCGCTTTTCTCTTGTCCCTGGGCATTGGCTGCACTAGCAAAGGGTCCGAAGTTCCCCAGGACTTCCAGCCTGCCGGGCTGAGCCCGCCGGGGCACTGGCGTTCCCTCGCTGGGCCCCCCGCCTCTCCAAGACCTCTACAAATGGCGCACGTTTTTCTCTTGACCCTGGGCACTGGCTGCACGGTCCCGGCACCTTCCCGGCTCAAAACCTGCACCGTCTGCCTCTCCAATGTCTGATGCACTGCGCGATGTGTGTCAGCGCTCCCGGTGCTCCGGCGCAGATCACCGGGGCTGGTTATTTCACGGACCTGCTCTTCCACTCCCTCCCGGCTCCGACTCCTCTCCTCCCGCTGGCGCGCTGGTCTGGGTGAGTTTTTGGGTGCCACCGGGTCACGGCTCTGTATCTTACCCGCCTCGTGGGGTGCTGATTCCTCCCAGGTGTGTCTGCATGCTGTGCACTTTCCTGTGTGCTCCGATTTCTCTTTTAGGAATAGTTGTATTTGCTGTGTTTTCATAGATTTATATAGTTTTGGGAGGAGATTTCTGCGGCCCTGCTCACACCGCCATCTTCCCGGAAGTGGTCCATCTGCTGTTATTTTTAATATATGCAGAATGCAAAACTTTTCAGGAGCACATCTACTGTATTGTATCAAATACCTATGCTGTATGAACATAGACCAGCAGAATTCAGTGGTGTACTATGATTCGTTTTCAGCCCTTTACCACCTTTTGATTGCCTATGAAAATAATATTTTTTCCCACTTAGTTTTGTCTAATTGTATAGAAAGACTTGATGCCAGTTGTTAAAACATTAAGTTGTTTGTAGTCAGGAGGTTTTCTGTTTTATTCTATTAAGATATATGGTTTGGAGCCTTATGCTCTTCTCTACTTGAATTGCATAAGCAATGATAGTTTGATACAGGATTCTAGTTGTAAAAAAGTATTTCCTCAGGATTTGAAGTCATGTTCTCTAGTTTCCTACCTTTCGTTGTTGCTAAGAAGCAATGACACATGAAAAATTAAAAAGCTTGTAGGATCTTTTGGCCCAGTTCTGAAGTTCGATGAGGATGTTCCTTGTTGCAGGTCTCACTTCATCTGGTGGGAATTTTTCAGTCTGGAAATTTGTGTTCTCCAGTTCTTGGAGACTTTCTTACATTGTTTTCTTGATGACTTTTTTCCTCTTTTATTACTTTCTGAGACTCCTGTTATTCACATGTTGGGACTCTTAAATTGATTCTTCAGTTTTCTTTTCTGTATTAGATGTTCTTGATTTCACCTTCTGATTTTTGCCATCATTTAAAATTTCTAATAGCTTCTTTTTAGTTTTATTTTCCTGGAGTTTCTTTATGGCATCCTGAGCTTGTTTAAATTTCATGGATTCAATAGTTTCTCATCTTTTCAGAAGTCTTTATTTTCCTTCATAGTTCTTGTTTGTTACAAATTAATTTCTTTTTCTATTTGTCTAGGTCTTTGTATCTGTCAGTGCAGGAAATCAAACCTTTAGATATTTTAAGCAGAAAAGAAAATTATAGGAAGTAGATGCTTAGAAATAAATCATTAGATGGGCTAGAGGAGCAGAAACAATACCTAGAACATTCTAGAACTGATCTTTGGGAGCCTTTATGTCTGAGGCCACCACTGAAACCACTGAATTAAAAAAAGAAGAACAGTGTATAGCTACATATCACGACCAGGAAGCTGCCACCACTGCTGTTGAATGAACAGCTGCCTTGCAACACCAAGCAAACCAGAGAATGGATACTGGAACACTGTTTCCTAAGTACTTGATAGACCAGACAGAATTCACAGACCAATATCCCTTATGAATATAGGTGCAGAAATTCCCAACAAAATACTAGTAAACCAAACCTACCAACATCTACAGAATACACCAACAACTAGGATTTGTCCTGGTAATGCAGAAGTGGTTCAGTGTATAAAGTCAACAATGTAATACACTATTATTAATGGAATAAAGGACAAAACCCATATATGATCATTTCAGTAGATGCAGAGCAAACATTAGACACAGTATACCACTCTTTCATAATAAAAATATTCAAACATGGTATAAGAGGGAACTTCTAAACCTGGTAAAGGGTATCTATGAAAAACCTACGGCTAACATCATACTTAATAGTAAAGACTGTCTGCTTTCTCCCTAAGATGAGGAGCAAAACAAGGATGCCCACTACGTTCAGCATTGTGCTGGAGGTTCTGGCCAGAACAGTTAGGTAGGAAAAAGAAAGAAAGGGCATTCAGAATGGAAGAGAAACTATTTGCAGATGACATGATTTCTTGGGAAGTCTAAGGACTATATAAAAATTAAAAACTCATTTAAGAGCTAATAAGTTTAGCAAGGATACAAGAGCAATATACAAAACTCAGTTGTATTTCTATATGCTAGCAATAAACAATCCACAAATGAAATTAAGAAAACTCCATTTGCTATAGTATCCAAGAGAATGAACTACTTAGCAATAAATTAAACAGAAGCATGAGACTTGTGTAATGATATCTACAAAACATTGTTGAAAGAAATTAAGACCTAAATTAAGTGGAAAGATACCCCAAGTTCATGAATTGGAAGACTTAATGTTATTAAATGACAATTCTCCCAAATTTATCTCCAGATTCAGTGCAATCTATCAAAATTGTAGCTGCCTTTTTGGCAGAAATTGACAAGCTGAGCATAAAATTCATATGGAAATGCATGGTACCCAGAATAGCCAAAACAATCTTGTCAGTGAACAAAATCGGAGGATTTACTTCCTGATTTCAAAACTTAATATAAGCTATAGCAATGTGTGTGGTATTGAGCTATGACAGAAACATTTAAGGTTGGCAACCTTGCTTGTCAGCAGAAAAATTTCTGGCACAGGACCAGGAAGGTGGCTCCATGGTACTTCTTTTATATGCCTATGGATGCCTTAGAGGTACTGAATTTGTATATAGAATCCTAGCTGCAGTTGATTCGGGGAAATGGAGTTTCTAGCTTTGTAGTTTAGGAAAGCACAACAAGAAGGGTGGAGTGAACATTGTGTGAGTCAATCCACAGTTAGAGTTTTTTCCAGATGTCTGATGACTAATGTGTCCCCTTATATTCAGAAGAGGGGCTCTAAAAATCTGATGAGAAGGTCTGTGCATGAGTGAGGCTTGTTGACCAGGCTTTATTGTGGGTGAAATGGCAGGATCATTTCATTGGGAACACCAAATGTCAGTATCTTCGTCTTCTTTCTTGGGCTTTGCCTGCTCAGTAAACTGTAAGCTGAGGGAAGTTGAGAGGGGATATCGTCATCTACAAAAATTCCACTGAATTCCCTTACTTGTTCAGTATGGCACTGCTTCCTTCAGATGTGCCAGGTGACTGTCAGGTCTAAGATTCTGCTTTCCTGTCCTTGGAGAGTAAATATTTAATTTTTTTGCCATGGTGGATGAGGGTCCATGTTCCCAGGGGCATGGAGTAGGGTAGGGATCTGCTTTGTTTCTTAAATAGATGTTTGTCCAGTCCTACTTCAGAGTACCAGGGTGTTTCTTGTTGTCAACAGTATCTGCAGTATAAATTAGGTTACTTGTCAGACAAGTACCAAATGATTTCACTCATCTGTGGAGTATAACAATAAAGCAAAAACTGAAGGAACAAAACAGGAGCAGACACAGAACCAAGAATGGACTAACAGTTGTCAAAGGGAAAGGGGCCGGGGAAGGTGGGTGGGAAGGGAGGGATAAAGGGGAAAAGAGTCATTACTATTAGCACACATAATGTGGGGTGGGGGCCATGGGGTAGGCCATATAGCACAGAGAAGACAAGTAGTGACTCTATAGCATCTTACTATGCTGATGGACAGTGACTGTAATGGGGTAGGTGGTGGAGACTGGATAATCGGGGGAATCTAGTAACCACAATGTTGCTCATGTGATTGTATATTAATGATACCAAAATAAAAATAATGAATTAGGTTACTTGTCAGATAGCCGTGTGTGTGGCTTAGGACTCAGCACTCTTAGGTTGGCTAAGCTCATTTTTACTCATCCATCTGCTTTCAGCTTCCAAATTTTTGTGATTTCCTCTTTAATTTTTTTCACTGCAAATTTGTGCCATTTTTTAGTTACATCATGTACTCTGGTAGCACTATGTACTTTATTTTTTCTAGAATTTGTCAAGATAAGTTCGACTTTTTTTGTTGTTTAAGAAAATTTTGTATGACTGATTTGATTCCTTTATTAGAGTGGTGTCACTTTGTGGACAGGGCTAATGTCTGCTTTGTATTGTTACCAGCACGTTTCCTTTCTAGCATTCTCTAGGCTCCCCCAAGATAATTATTGACTTAGTGATTACCATTTTGTAGGAGGCTGTCTTCCTGTAAAATTGGGTTGCATATAACACATAGAGGAGCAGTGAAGTAGATCATGATACTAGTAATTGTATTGTGGGTAAAATCTAGGTTTGAAAAGTGGTTTTCTGATGTGGAATATGACTGTTGGTTTTCATTATAGGCATGAAATCAGCCTCTTTCTGACCACACTGTATAAATGTCCATCCTTCCCTTCCCTAACTCCTTATTCTGATTTATTTTTCTTCAAAGCACTGATTACCACTGCTATACATGTATCTGTATTGGGTGCCTTTAACCACTAGAAGGTACCTTCCAAACAGCAGGGACTTAGTATGTTTTTTTCACTGCTGGTTTCCACGCACCCAGATCAGTGGCCTGGAACACATAACAAACCCTGGTTGGGTTTTTTTTTTTCCAATAAGTTTTTTTTATTAGGATTTAAACTGTAGCATCTACTCCTCACCTCTGTGCCTATTTGTGTGGGAATTTCTTTTCAAAGAAATGGTTCTGTGGTCCAGTTTCAGTTTTACTTAGTATTTTTCCTTAATTTTAGTTTGATTTCAGTTAGGGTTTGTCTGATTCTGATTGGCTTGTTGCTAATTTATTGATTGCTTAGTTTATTGAATGAGTAGCAGAATTTTATTTCCACCAGAAATTATCCATTGCAGCTTTTGAGTTTCTGCCAAAGCGTCCTAGTCTTTTTTTATCACAGCACTATTTATTTATTTTATTGTATTATTTTTATTTTTTATTTTTATTAATGTATTATTGATATACACTCTTATGAAGGGTTCACATGAAAAAACAATGTGGTTACTACATTTACCCATATTATCAAGTCCCCACCCATACCCCACTGCAGTCACTGTCCATCACTGTAGCAAGATGCCACAGATTCACTGTTTGCCTTTTCTATGCTACATTGTTTTCCCCATAACACCCCACACCATGTGTACTAAACATAATACCCCACAATCCCCTTCTCGCACCCTCCCCACGCGCCCTCCCACACCCCTCCCCTTTGATAACCATTAGTTCCTTCTTGGAGTCTCTGAGTCGGCTGCTATTTTGTTGCTTCAGTTTTACTGCATTGTTATACTCCACAAATGAGGGCAATCATTTGGCACTTGTCTTTCTCCACCTGGCTTATTTCACTGAGCATAATATCCTCCAGCTCCATCCATGTTGTTGCAAATGGCAGGATTTGTTTCCTTCTTATGGCTGAATAATATTCCATTGTGTATATGTACATCTTCTTTATCCATTCATCTACTGATGGACACTTAGGTTGCTTCCATTTCTTGGCAATTGTAAATAGTGCTGCGATAAACATAGGGGTGCATATGTCTTTTTCAAACTGGGCTGCTGCATTCTTAGGGGAAATTCCAAGGAGTGGGATTCCAGGGTCAAATGGTATTTGTATTTTTAGTTTTTTGAGGAACCTCCATATTGCTTTCCACAATGGTTGAACTAGCTTACATTCCCACCAGCAGTGTAGGAGGGTTCCATTTCTCTGCATCCTCGCCAGCATTTGTTGTTCTTAGTCTTTTGGATGGTGGCCATCCTTACTGGAGTGAGGTGATATCTCAGTGTGGTTTTAATTTGCATTTCTCTGATGATTAGCAATGTGGAGCATCTTTTCATGTGTCTGTTGGCCATCTGAATTTCTTCTTTGGAGAACTCTCTCTTCATATCCTCTGCCCATTTTTTAATTGGGTTATTTTCTTTTTGGGTGTTGAGGCGTGTAAGTTCTTTATATATTTCGGATGTTAACCCCTTGTTGGATGTCATTTACAAATATATTCTCCCACACTGTAGGATGCCTTTTAGTTCTGTTGATGGTGTCCTTTGACGTACAGAAACTTTTTAGTCTAATGTAGTCCCATGAGTTCATTTTGCTTTTGTTTCCCTTGCTCAAGGAGATGCGTTCAGGAAGAAGTCGCTCATGCTTATATTCAGGAGAGTTTTGCCTATGTTGTCTTCTAAGAGTTTTATGGTTTCATGACTTACATTCAGGTCCTTGATCCATTTTGAGTTTACTTTTGTGTATGGGGTTAAACAATAATCCATTTTCATTCTTTTGCATGTAGCTGTCCAGTTTTGCCAACACCAGCTGCTGAAGAGGCTGTCATTTCCCCATTGTATGTCCATGGCTCCTTTTTCATATATTAATTGACCATATATGGTTGGGTTTATATCAGGGCTCTCTAGTCTGGTCCATTGGTCTATGGGTCTGTTCTTGTGCCAGTACCAAATTTTCTTGAGTACTGTGGCTTTGTAGTAAAGCTTGAAGTTTAGGCGTATAATCCCCCCAGCTTTATTCCTCTTTCTCAGGATTGATTTGGCTATTCAGGGTCTTTTGTGGTTCCATATGAATTTTAGAATGATTTTCTCTAGTTTGTTGAAAAATGCTGTTGGTATTTTGACAGGAATTGCATTGAATCTGTAGATTGCTTTAGGCAGGATGGCCATTTTGACAATATTAATTCTTCCTATCCATGAACACAGGATGTGTTTCCATTTATTGGTATCTTCTTTAATTTCTCTCATGAATGTCTTGTAGTTTTCAGAGTATAGGTCTTTCACTTCCTTGGTTAGGTTTATTCCTAGGTCTTATTCTTTTTGATGCAGCTGTGAATGGAATTGTTTTCCTGATTTCTCTCTCTGCTAGGTCATTGTTAGTGTATAGGAATGCCACAGATTTCTGCATATTAATTTTGTATCCCGCAACTTTGCTGAATTCAGATATTAGATCTAGTAGTTTTGGAGTGGATTCTTTAGGGTTTTTTATGTACAATATCATGTCATCTGCAAACAGGGACAATTTAACTTCTTCCTTGCCAATCTGGATGCCTTTTTTTTCTTTGTGTAGTCTGATTGCCATGGCTTGGACCTCCAGTACTATGCTGAATAACAGTGGAGAGAGTGGGCATCCCTGTCTTGTTCCCGATCTTAGATGAAAAGCTTTCAGCTTCTCGCTGTTAAGTATGATGTTAGCTGTGGGTTTGTCATATATGGCCTTTATGATGTTGAGGTACTTGCCCTCTATACCCATTTTGTTGAGAGTTTTTATCATGAATGGATGCTGAATTTTGTCAAATGCTTTTTCAGCATCTATGGAGATGATCATGTGGTTTTTGTTTTTCTTTTTGTGGATGTGGTGGGTGATGTTGATGGACTTTCGAGTGTTGTACCATCCTTGCATCCCTGAGATGAATTCCACTTGATCATGGTGTATGATCTCTTGATGTATTTTTGAATTCGGTTTGCTAATATTTTGTTGAGTACTTTTGCATCTATGTTCATCAGGGATATTGGTCTGTAGTTTTCTTTTTCTGTGGTGTCTTTGCCCGGTTTTGGTATTAGAGAGATGTTGGCCTCATAGAATGAGTTTGGAAGTATTCTCTCCTCTTCTACTCCTTGGAAAACTTTAAGGAAGATAAGTATTAAGTCTTCATTAAATGTTTGATAAAATTCAGTGGTGAAGCCATCTGGTCCAGGTGTTTTGTTCTTAGGTAGGTTTTTGGTTACCAGTTCAATTCCTTTGCTGGTTATTGGTCTGTTGAGATTTTCTGTTTCTTTCTAGGTCAGCCTTGGGAGGTTGTATTTTTCTAGAAAGTTGTCCATTTCTTCTAGGTTATCCAGTTTGTTAGCATAAATTTTTCATGGTATTCTCTAATAGTTCTTTGTAATCTGTGGTGTCCATAGTGATTTTTCCTTTCTCATTTCTGATTCTGTTTATGTGAGTAGACTCTCTTTTTTTCTTGATGAGTCTGGCTAGGGTTTATCTATCTTGTTTATTTTCTCAAAGAACCAGCTCTTGATTTCATTGATCCTTTTATTGTTTTGTTCTTCTCAATTTTATTTATTTGTGCTCTAATCTTTATTATTTCCCTCCTTCTACTGACTTTGGGTCTCATTTGTTCTTCTTTTTCTAGTTTCGTTAATTGTGAGTTTAGACTGCTCATATGGGATTTTTCTTCTTTCCTGAGGTAGGCCTGTATTGCAATATACTTTCTTCTTAGCACAGCCTTTGCTGCGTCCCACAGATTTTGCGGTGTTGAATTATTGTTGTCATTTGTCTCCCTATATTGCTTGATCTCTGTTTTTATTTGGTCATTGATCCATTGATTATTTAGGAGCATGTTGTGAAGCCTCCATGTGTTTGTGGGATCTTTCATTTTCTTTGCATAATTCATTTCTAGTTTCATACCTTTGTGGTCTGAGAAGCTGGTTGGTACAATTTCAATCTTTTTGAATTTATGGAGGCTCTTTTTCTGGCCTAGAATATGATCTATTCTTGAAAATGTTCCATGTGCACTTGAGAAGAATGTGTATTCTGCTGCTTTTGGGTGTAGAGTTCTGTAGATGTGTGTTAGGTCCATCTGTTCTAATCATCCTAGTCTCTTTGTTTGTGCCAGAAGAGACTCTTGTAAATGAAAATTGTGATCACATGACTTTCTGGAGCTTTTTGTGTGTTACATTTATCTGAAATGAAGTTCATTTAATTTTCCTCAGCAGAAATACTGGGGATCACTGAACCCTCTCTCCCTTTGGAAAGGAAGATACTTTGAGGACAGTATCAAAGCTGATGAATGAATGTTGGAACAAATGCATATTTAATATGGAGTCTTGAGTCTGTTATTTTGAAATTGTTTAGTTTCAGGACAGCAGGTTTTTGTTTTGGTGTATTAACCTTTATCTTAAATTCAAAATAAAGTTTATTTATTCCTCTGAAAGTCAGGACCATGGCTAGAAAATAAAGGACATATTGATTCTGAACTCTAGGTATGAAGAGAGCCTCAGAAACTAGATTATTTGATAGTCACTGGGATAAACTGCACTAGTGTTGCGTGTTGTTCTGCTTCCTCCAGACGGCTGTCCCGACACACCTTGTGGTAAATTCAGACACAGAGCTTGGACAGCGGGCTGGATTGGGCTGGTGCTCCAGGTAGAGTGGGTCTGTTTTGAGGGATTTAAAAATGTTTGTGGATATGGCTAGAAGCAACAATTTTATATAGAATGGTTTGTGTTACATTACCTGATTATAGGTGAAAAACTAAGTGGCCTTTCCCTTTTATCCCCTGTGGTTTATTTGTTTTTCTAAGTAAGAACAGTTCTGAAGTGAAATGTCAGTGATGAGTGCTGGGTTAAGAAAGGTAGCTGGACACACAGGCAGAGAAAGGGCACCACTGGGCTGCCTTCTGCCCCTGGGCTGCCCTCTGCCCCTGGGCTGCCCTCTGCCCTGGTCTGCCCTCTGTCCCTGGGCTGCCCTCTGCCCTGGGCTGCCCTCTGCCCCTGGGCTGCCATCTGCCCCTGGGCTGCCGTCTGCCCTGGGCTGCCCTCTGCCCCTGAGCTGCCATCTGCCCCTGGGCTGCCCTCTGCCCCTGAGCTGCCATCTGCCCCTGGGCTGCCCTCTGCCCTGGGCTGCCATCTGCCCCTGGGCTGCCCTCTGTCCCTGGGCTGCCATCTGCCCTGGGCTGCCCTCTGCCCCTGGGCTGCCCTCTGCCCTGGTAGTCTCGTTTCCATGTAGCGATCACAGTATATACAATAGCGGAAGTTCTCACTTTGTCTTTGTTGAGTGTCCACTCTTCTATAGGATGGACCTGATAATCTACAACAGCATTTCAAAATCGGTCAGAAATGATCTAAGCAACCTGAGAGTTGCATAGTAATTTCTATAGGATATGATGAGTGAAATTTAAAATTGGCTTTGGAAGTGATCTGTTTTTAATTTCCTTAAGCTGTTGTTTTGTCTGACATATTAAGGCAGTTAATATAAAAATCCAGATTCTTGTATTTCTATTTTTTATCTTTAGAAACATGAATGTTTCTTGTCTAGTTCATTTGTTCAGATTTGTAGCTTTTAAAGTGTATTCTTGAGTCTATTACTATTACATGTTGGATGGATTTTTCCATAAGAGCACATACCTCCAACAGATTTAATACATTCAGGAAGCATTTATTGAACACAAATTTTTGCCCTTGTCTACTGTTGTATATATGCAGTATAGTAATCGATGGTAAATTTCATGGAAATGACATCGAATATCCAGAAACTAACTTTATGTTTTTATCTGTGTGTGTAATTATTCTACCTGGAGACCACCTACAGTTTGAGTCTCTTACTTTGCATTGCTTACCGACTGTTTTTATCTGTATTTCTGTGTATGAAAACCAAAGAACTCGGATGAAAGTACTTGGAAAAACTCGTGAAAATTATGGCACTTTTGTAAAAGAAGTAACCAAACCCAAGCGTGTGTATAGATCCTGTCCTGAAAATGAATGAACACAGATTCTTTGTTCACAGGTACTCTGTGGGTGATATAGAGAAACTGAACTTGGATTTCTTTCATGGTTGTACTACTGGCCAAACTAGACAGAGAAGACCTTGCGTTCACCCAGGCCCTTGTGGTTTAAACTGACCAACAGAGTGTTAACAGAAGGGCAATAGTTTACCAATTCCTAAATAATTAAAACTATTCTGTGATGAATATATTCTAAGTATTTGTCCCTCTAAGTTTGCTTGGTTTCTGTTTACATTAATTTTTTGTTTCCTGTTTAAGTGGTCAATCTGATTTTTCAGTGATACAGGTATACTGTTTGCTGATTCACTTTCAAGTAGTTATAATCATATACTTACCAGGGCTTGAGTGTGTTTCTGTGTGTTACATATATGTGGTGTGACTTTATTTAAAGTGTTCTGTACGATTATTACCTAATAAGGATGTATTTCCCCTAGCAGCTTGAGCATGCATTTTCCAGCTATTCTGTAATTGGTGCATTTTCTAATCTCTGCTTCCTCACTGGTGGGACTCGTCTGCAGTTGAGTTCATTTTGGCAAATGAAGAACACTTGGAGTGGGAGGCAAATAGAAAGGGCAGTGCAGAGCTAGGCAGAGTCCAAGCAG
This sequence comes from Smutsia gigantea, assembly GCA_032199065.1. Taxonomy (NCBI): domain Eukaryota; kingdom Metazoa; phylum Chordata; class Mammalia; order Pholidota; family Manidae; genus Smutsia; species Smutsia gigantea. Next base: position 81,720 of record JAVSCE010002570.1, on the reverse strand, counting down.
GCAGTGAGTTCCAGAGCCAAGTAGTTATGCAGAAGCCAGGGTTGAAGTGATGATCCTAAAACAAGTCAAGGTTAAAGAGGTGGTAGGTTGAAAAACCAAGATGATGAAAGCAGTGGATGGAGTACAGGGGCACTGCCGGTAGTAGGAGGTGGTCAGAAGTAATGGAAAAAGTACAAGCAACGGGTTACTTTCAGGTTAGTCCTACAGGCCTCAGGAGATTGTAGGGGTGGGTCCCAGATAGTTAATGGTACTAGGTTCTGTTAGGAAAGTAAATCCATCCTGTATCACTTGAAGCTGTGTCTGTTAAAAATTTAGCTACAGAACATTAACAGGAATGTAAATGTATATTTTTCCAGCTGATTTTATTTTTTAATGGTCATATATTTCATTAGACCTGGCTGCTTGTTATGACTTGTGAAATTCAAGCTTACTTTAAATGAAAATGCATTTATTGAGAGGAAATTCTTAGAATGGAGTGTCAAGTTTTTTTTCTGGCTTCAATTGGAGTTTTGGTTCTTCAGTGAACATCTACAGCAAGCGGGTGTGTTTTCTGACTTAGATTGGGCAGTATGCTTATTTGTATCACTAGATTCTCATGCTGAATGTAAGTGAAAAGAAGAAGGTCCCCTTATCTGGAGATAGGAATAACTTAGGTCAGTAACACTGAATAAATCAGTTAGGAAATAAAGTCAGAAAAATGGCCACCAACCCCTTAAGTGATAGCTTCTGGTAACTTTGGAATCCCGTCTTAAGTTCCCTTTTCTCTGGGGCATCTTGAGATGTTACTCTGTGCTTAGGTAATGGCTACAGCCAATTCATGTGTTGATGTTTTAGGATTAATTCTGCAGGTTTCTGCACTTTTTCCTAGATCATATTTAATGAATGAGAAATAGTAATACAGCTGGAAAACTATGACAAGATTACTCTCAAGATGTTAATCTGCTAGGCCCTTATGAATCCCTGGTATTGGCAGCTCACGTGGTAATATAAAGGTAATTGATTCATAGCTTCTTAACAAATGGACACTTTTTTCATGATCCATCCATCCTGGGAAAACTGGCGGGGTGCTAGGGAGGATATCTATCTAGGAAGGTGAGTTTTAGAGATAATACAAGAGTCACAGTTTTTTTTTCTAGAAAAAGGCAGTGTTTTTCATAGCATTAAAAATGCGGAGTGGTGATTTGGGGGGACATTATGGGAAAGTTTCTTTTAATGGTTACCAAAACAGTCATTACAGGTTGTTTATATAGCAGAAGATACAGGGAAAATAAGTCATGACCCTTGCCCTCAAAGAGTCCTCAGTTTCTAGAGACAGCTGAATACATCCACAAATAAGGATTTGTATGAGAAGTGTGAGACAAGTATGCGCAAGGTGCAGAGTAGTATCCATCTCTCCTTTTTTCCCCTGTTGAGCCAAGGCACATAGGTTAATGTGTATTTGCAATTTTACATACATTTCCAACTTCTGATTTATATCTGCTTAATTAGTGCAGTAATGTGAACATTTTAACTTTAAGAAGGAATTTATAATGGAACAATTTATATTTTTTACAAAATAATAGTGGGTATTAGTGACTAAAATATGATACCAAATTTCAACTGACACCATTGGGTGGCTCAGGGTGCCACAAATTAATAGCATATCCAGTTCATCCCCTTTAGTCCACTGTCGGGAGCCAGTCCGAACCGCCCGTCTGATGGCACTGCCCAGACGCCCGGTAAGAAGAACCGCCCAGTAAGTGCGGCCCTCTGAAAGGAACATCCCCACTCTCTCTCCTTATTATTTTGGTGTTTGGAAATGTTGTTATTGGTCACTTTCACCGAAATTTGAAAAACAAATTTAATATACCCTGAGAGAAATGCCAGAGGCAAGACCCCCCTAATTCTTCCAGGTGGTAAAGATGCCTCGAGACAACTGCTGGGCATAAAAGAAACGGGGCATAAATCCGCAAAGGAGTAAGAACAGCTAACCTTCTCAAAGAACATTGCTTCTCTCTCACTTACCAACTGCACATCTCCCTGTATGGCCCCGGAAGATGGCTGGTTAGCCAGAGATGGGTAAGATTCCTCAAGGGAGGACCAACCTAAGACAGGCACAGTCGCAGGGGGGCCATCAGGTGAACAATAGGGGGCCAACAGAGGTGAGGCTCAGAACCTCGCCCCCCCAGTTTTGAGAGAAATCTTCTGCGCCCATGGCTGTTTCGTTGCCCTTGTCTCGCTCAGATCTATACCCAGTTTATAGGCATGAATCTGACAGTCTACACTTGCTTTCCTACTGCACTAAACTCTACTTTCCACTTTTATTTTACATCAAGATTTAAACAGCTTTCTATTAGAAACTGTAATCTTTATTACTTTTACCTACTACTGTAACATTTTATTAAAGAATAATAGGAGGGTGATGCGAGAAAGATATTGGAAACAAGTATTGAGTTATAATAAATGGAGATTGTTTGAGTTGGTTCCAGTTCCCCCTCCCCACCCCTATGTGGCCTCCAGGTGGCATATTTGTTGAATGTGGAAATGGGTTCAAAGAACAGGTGGTTCCATCTGGCTAACCCGCCAGAGAACAGCTTGATAAATTATAAAAGTAATAAGAACAAGACTTAGCCTGACTTCAGATCAGAAATAAGTCTGACTGAGAATGGGTCCGAGGCACAGTCCGTGAAATTTATCCCTGCCTGCCAGAAGGTCATCGTGTCCTCTTGGAGACAGCCTCTTTCTTTCCCACCGGAGATGGAGAATGGGAGTATAGCTATGAAAGAATAAGAACCCTACATAAAAACAATAGAATAGTAAACTTTAAATAGTCATCTGTAAAAAAAAACAAGAATTTGGCACCTAACTAACCTTTGTGAGATTTCCTGACTGCAGTAACTAGGAACACAGCTTACTTAGAAACTAGTAGACGGCTATGTCAAAATGATTTAATCTCATTTTCCAAACTCATGTAATGCTGCTATGCATCAATTAAATGATTAATAACTGTACTTTATGTAATCAAAGAGTATATAAACAATCTACTACTTTTAATTAAAGGCCAGGCTCAGCTTTTGCTAGTGTCTGTGTCCTCAGTCATTCACTCAGTCGCCGACGCCATCCACCCTTCAGGGACTCCTGGACTCGGTGGAGCTGGACTCCGGCAGTCCACCACTCCTTGTCTTACTCGGTCTTGATTTTGGTTGCAGAAATCAACATATTTTAGTCATTTAGGTACACTGTCTTAATATTTGGCTTCTATATTTCCCATACTCTACCAGAAGTTACACAGTGTATTTCACTGGTGGTAAAACATTCTGAAGTTGGAAAGGTGCATAATTATTATCCATTAAATCTAGAAATTCAGGTACACATGAGGTGCAGTAGCCTGTAAAATTGGGATTTTAGAACTCAGTATCTTCCTCAGTGAGTCCTGTCGGTCCTGGAAAGCACAGGTTTGCTCTTCTGCGGCACCACATTGACAGGGTAGCACATTCTGTCTGATACTTAAATCTTAGACTGTGAAGCAGAGGTTTTTGTAATTTAAGTAATCTTGAGTCAGTGGCTTTTGTAAATATTGTGTAATGCTCTACAAAACATGATTTTATTTTAAAATCATACGTATTTTGATACGCATTCCTGCCTTGCTCTGGCCTCATACACTGGGATAAATTAGTAGCTCTTCCACAGCACTGATCTGTGGGTTCTGCGGAGTCCCCAGCTCTAGGACCCAGAGTTTGTAAGAACTACGTATTTTTGTTGTAAATTAATGACTGTATGGATTGTCTTTTTTATTTTTTAAACAGTTGATTTTTTTTTCCTCCTAAAAAAGTTGTCAGTGAAAGGCTGCCATCTTGTGGTGGTTAAAAATAAAGGATATAAGAAAAAATTATGAGCTATGACTGCTGAGATTTTTTTTTTCAAATTGGTAAAGCTTTTTTTTTTTGTATCATTAATCTACAATTACATGTGCAACATTATGCTTACTAAACTGCCCACTTCATCAAGTCCCCCCCACAGACCCCATTACAGTCACTGTCCATCAGCATAGTGAGATGCTATAGAATCACTACTTGTCTTCTCTGAGCTGTACAGCCCTCCCCGTGCCCACCAACATTACATCTGCTAATCGTAATGCCCCTTTTTCCCCCTTGTCCCTCCCTTCCCACCCATCTTCCTCATTCCCTTTCTATTTGGTAACTGTTAGTCCGTTCTTGGGTTCTGTGAGTGTGCTGCTGTTTTTTTTATATATAATTTATTTTGGTATCATTAATCTACAATTACATGTGCAATATTATGATTATTAAACTACCCCTTCATCAGGTCCCCCCCACCAACCCCATTACAGTCACTGTCCATCAGCGTAGTGAGATACTATAGAATCACTACTTGTCTTCTCTGAGTTGTACAGCCCTCCCCGTGCCCACCAACATTACATCTGCTAATCGTAATGCCCCTTTTTCCCCCTTACCCTCCCTTCCCACCCATCTTCCCCAGTCCCTTTCCCTTTGGTAACTATTAGTCCGTTCTTGGGTTCTGTCAGTCTGCTGCTGTTTTGTTCCTTCAGTTTTTTTCTTTGTTCTTATACTCCACATATGAGTGAAATCATTTGATACTTGTCTTTTTTGCTTGGCTTATTTCACTGAGCATAATACCCTCTAGCTCCATCCATGTTGTTGCAAATGGTAGGATTTGTTTTCTTCTTATGGCTGAATAATATTCCATTGTGTATATGTACCACATCTTCTTTATCCATTCATCTACTGATGGACACTTAGGTTGCTTCCATTTCTTGGCTATTGTAAATAGAGCTGCGATAAACATAGGGGTGCATATGTCTTTTTCAAACTGGGCTGCTGCATTCTTAGGGTAAATTCCTAGGAGTGGAATTCCTGGGTCAAATGGTATTTCTATTTTGAGTTTTTTGAGGAACCTCCATACTGCTTTCAAAATGGTTGAACTTATTTGCATTCCCACCAGCAGCATAGGAGGGTTCCCTTTTCTCCACATCCTCTCCAACATTTGTTGTTGATTGTGTTTTGGATGGTGGCCAGCCTCACTGGTGTGAGGTGATATCTCATTGTGGTTTTAATCTGCATTTCTCTGATGATTAGCGATGTGGAGCATCTTTTCATGTGCCTGTTGGCCATCTGAATTTCTTCTTTAGAGAAGTCTCTATTCATGTCCTCTGCCCATTTCTTAACTGGATTATTTGCTTTTTGTTTGTTAAGGTGCATGAGTTCTTTATATATTTTGGATGTCAACCCCTTTTCGGATACATCATTTATGAATATATTCTCCCATACTGTAGGATGTCTTTTTGTTCTACTGATGGTGTCCTTTGCTGTACAGAAGCTTTTCAGCTTGATATAGTCCCACTTGTTCATTTTTGCTTTTGTTTCCCTTGCCCGGGGAGATATGTTCATGAAGAAGTCGCTCATGTTTATGTCCAAGAGATTTTTGCCTATGTTTTTTCCTAAGAGCTTTATGGTTTCATGACTTACATTCAGGTCTTTGATCCACCTTGAGTTTACCTTTGTGTATGGGGTTAGACAGTAGTCCAGTTTCATTCTCTTACATGTAGCTGCCTAGTTTTTCCAACACCAGCTGCTGAAGAGACTGCCATCCCCCATTGTATATCCAAGGCGTCTTTATCAAATATTAATTGACTGTATATGTTTGGGTTAATGTTTGGATTTTCTATTCTGTTCCACTGGTCTGTGGGTCTGTTTTTGTGCCAATACCAAATTGTCTTGATTACTGTGGCTTTGTAGTAGAGCTTGAAGTCAGGGAGCGTAATTGCCCCTGTTTTATTCCTCCTTCTCAGGATTGCTTTGGCTATTCGGGGTCTTTTGTGGTTCCATATGAATTTTAGAATTATTTGTTCCAGTTCATTGAAGAAAGCTGGTGGTAGTTTGATAGGGATTGCGTTGAATCTGTAGATTGCTTTAGGTAGTATAGCCATTTTGACAATATTTGTTCTTCCTAGCCAAGAGCATGGGATGCATTTCCTTTTGTTAGTGTCCTCTTTAATTTCTCTTAGGAGTGTCTTGTAGTTTTCAGAGTACAGGTCTTTCACTTCCTTCGTTAGGTTTATTCCTAGGTATTTTATTCTTTTTGATGCAATTGTGAATGGAATTGTTTTTCTGATTTCTCTTTGTGTTAGTTCATCGTTAGTGTATAGGAAAGCAACAGATTTCTGTGTGTTAATTTTGTATCCTGCAACTTTGCTGAATTCAGATATTAGCTTTAGTAGTTTTGGAGTGGAGTCTTTAAGGTTTTTTATGTACAATATCATGTCATCTGCAAATAGTGCCAATTTGACTTTTTCTTTACTAATCTGGATGTCTTGTATTTCTTGTTTTGTCTGATTGCCGTGGCGAGGACCTCCAGTACTATGTTGAATAACAGTGGAGAGAGTGGGCATCCCTGTCTTGTTCCTGATCTTACATGAAAAGCTTTCAGCTTCTCAACTGTTAAGTATGATGTTAGCTCTGAGTTTGTCATATATGGCCTTTATGATGTTGAGGTACTTGCCCTCTGTACCCATTTTGTTGAGAGTTTTAATCATGAACGGATGCTGAATTTTGTCAAATGCTTTTTCAGCATCTATGGAGATGATCATGTGGTTTTTGTTCTTTTTGTTGATGTGGTGGATGATGTTAATGGATTTTCGAATGTTGTACCATCCCTGCATCCCTGGGATGAATCCCACTTGATCATGGTGTATGATCCTCTTGATGTATTTTTGAATTCCGTTTGCTAATATTTTGTTGTGTATTTTTGCATCTACGTTCATCAGGGATATTGGTCTGTAATTTTCTTTTTTGGTGAGGTCTTTGCCAGGTTTCGATATTAGAGTGATGCTGGCTTCATAGAATGAGTTTGGAAGTATTCCCTCCTCTTCTATTTTTTGGAAAACTTTAAGGAGAATGGGTGTTATTTCTTCTCTATATGTATGGTAGAATTCAGAGGTGAATCCATCTGGTCTGGGGGTTTTGTTATTAGGTAGTTTTTTGATTACCAATTCAATTTCGTTGCTGGTGATTGGTCTATTTAGTTTTTCTGTTTCTTGCTTGGTCAGTCTTGGAAGGTTGTATTTTTCTAAAAAGTTATGCATTTGTTCTAGGTTTTCCAGCTTGTTAGCATATAGATTCTCATAATATTCTCTTATAATTCTTTTATTTCTGTGAGGTTCGTCATTATTTTTCCTTTCTCATTTCTGATTCTGTTTATGTGTTTAGATTCTTTTTTTCTCTTAATGAGTCTGGCTAGGGGTTTATCTATTTTGTTTATTTTTTCAACGAACCAGCTCTTGGTTTCATTGATTTTTTTTCTCTTGTTTTGTTCCTCTCAATTTTATTTATTTCTTCTCTGATCTTTATTATGTCCCTCCTTCTGGTGACTTTGGGCCTCATTTGTTCTTTTTCCAATTTCAGTAATTGTGTCTTTAGACTATTCATTTGGGATTGTTCTTCCTTCTTTAAATAGGCCTGGATTGCAATATACTTTCCTCTTAGAACTGCCTTTGCTGAGTCCCACAGAAGTTGGGGCTTTGTGTTGTTGCTGTCATTAGTCTCCATATATTGTTTGATTTCTGTTTTGATTTGGTCGTTAACCCATTGATTAATGAGGAGAATGTTGTTAAGTCTCCATGTATTTGTGAGCTTTTTTGATTTCTTTCTAAAATTTATTTCTAGTTTTATACCTTTGTGATCTGAGAAGTTGGTTGGTAGAATTTCAATATTTTGCAATTTATTGAGTTTCTTTTCGTGGCCTAGTATGTGGTCTATTCTGGAAAATGTTCCATGTGCACTTGAGAAGAATGTGTATCCTGCTGCTTTTGGGTGTAGAGTTCTGTAGATGTCTGTTAGGTCCATCTGTTCTAGTGTGTTGTTCAGTGCCTCTGTGTCTTTACTTATTTTCTGTCTGGTTGATCTCTCCTTTGGCGTGAGTGGTGTGTTGAAGTCTCCTAAAATGAATGCATTGCTGTCTATTTCCTCCTTTAATTCTGTTAGTATTTGTTTCACATATGCCGGGGCTACTGTGTTGGGTGCATATATATTTATAATGGTTTTATCTTCTTGTTGGACTGACCCTTTATCATTATGTCATGTTCTTCTTTATCTCTTGCTACTTTCTTCGTTTTGAAGTCTATTTTATCTGATACAAGTACTGCCAACACCTGCTTTTTTCTCCTTGTTGTTTGCATGAAATATCTTTTTCCATCCCTTCACTTTTAGTCTGTGTATATCTTTGGGTTTGAGGTGAGTCTCTTGTAAGCAGCATATAGATGGGTCTTGCTTTTTTATCCATTCTGTTACTCCGTGTCTTTTGATTGGTGCATTCAGTCCATTTACATTTAGGGTGATTATCGATAGATATGTACTTATTTTCATTGATGGCTTTAGAGTCATGGTTACCAAAGTTTCAATGGTTTCTTCTTTACTATCTAACAATCTAACTTAACTTTCTTGTTAAGTTATTGTATACACCATCTGATGTTTCTTTATTTCTCTCCCTTCTTATTCTTCCTCCTCCATTCTTTATATACTAGGTGTTTTATTCTTTGCCTTTAGTTAGTATTTGGATTGTCTGCTTCATTTGCTATGATTTTATTTTCTCTGGTTACATCTTTTTAGCCTTAGGAGTGCTTCCCTCTAGAGCAGGCCATTTAAGATATCCTGTAGAGGTGGTTTATGAGAGGCAAACTCTCTCAATTTTCGTTTGTCTGGAAATTGTTTAATCTCTCCATCATATTTAAACGATAATCTTGCTGGATACAGTATTCTTGGTTAGAGCCCCTTCTGTTTCATTACGTTCAATATGTCATGCCATTCTCTTCTGGCCTGTAATGTTTCTGTTGAGAAGTCTGATGATAGTCTGATGGGTTTTCCTTTGAAGGTGATCTTTTTTCTCTCTCTAGCTGCCTTTAATAATCTGTCTTTGTTTGATCTTTGCCATTTTAATTATTATGTGTCTTGGTGTTGTCTTCCTTGGGTGCCTTGTGTTGGGAGATCTGTGGGCTTCCGTGGAATGCGAGACTATTTCCTTCCCCAACATGGGGAAGTTTTCAGCAATTATTTCTTCAAAGACACTTTCTATCCCTTTTTCTCTCTCTTCTTCCTCTGGTACTCCTATAATGCGAATATTGTTCCGTTTGGATTGGTCACACAGTTCTCTTAATATTCTTTCATTTCTTGAGATCCTTTTCTCTCTCTCTGCCTCAGCTTCTCTGTATTTGTGTTCTCTGATTTCTATTCCATTAACAGTCTCTTGCATCTTGTCCCGTCTGCTGCTAAGCCCATCGATCACTAGTCTCAATTCTGCATTGTCTTTCCTGACTTCCCTCACTTTCTCCCTCAGCTCTTGCATATTTCTCTGTAGATCCATCAGTATAGTTATGACTTTTGTTCTGAATTCTTTTTCAGGAAAGTTGTGCATTTCCATCCCTTCAGGTTCTGTCTCTGGTGTTGTGTGGGTTTGGGCGGTTTTTGTTTGTACCATATTCCTCTGTCTTTTCATGGCAATAGAAGTGGTTGCTGGTAGGTGCCACGTATATCAGCTGGGCTCTTTAAGAGTTTTAAAAAGAAAAAAAAAGAAAGAAAAGAGAAGAAAAAAGAAAGAAGGAAAAGAAAGAAAAGAAAAAAGAAAGAAAGAAAGAAAAAAAATGCCCACTCAGAGTAGATTCTGTGAGGATGCTAAAGGTGGCGCTGTTGCTGCACTTTCCGCAGCTGCAGCCATGCCACTCCACAGGGCCCTTTGTAGCTATGGCCTGGGCAGGAATGAATGGGACGCTGTTGATCTCTGTGTGAAGTCTGAGTGTGGCTACTCTTTCCCAGTCGCCAGCCAAGGGGTCTGAAATTCCCCAGGACTCCCAGCCTGCTGGGCTGAGTGTGCTGGGACGATCCTGGGCCCTTGTCTCTTTAAGACCGCAAAAGAAAAGGCATGCTTTTCTTTTGTTTCAGGAGCAGGTGCGAGGGCCCGGGTGTGTTCAAGCTCAGATCCTGCACCCTCTGTCTCTCCGGTCTCCGATACACCACGCGATGTGTGTCAGCGCTCCCAGTGCAGATCACCATGGCTGGTTATTTCGCAGGCCTGTACTTCCACTCCCTCCCGGCTCTGAATCCTCTCCTGCCGCCGGTGCGCTGGGGTGGGGGAGTGCTCGGGTCCCGCCAGGTCGCAGCTCCGTATCTTACCCGCCTCACAGCATGCCAAGTCCTCTCAGGTGTAGATGCAGGCTGTGTGCTGTCCTGTATCTTCTGGTCTCTTTTTTAGGAATAGTTGTATTTGTTGTATTTTCATAAATACATATGGTTTGGGAGGAGATCCACTGCCCTGCTCACGCCGCCATCTTCCCAGAAGTCCCTGGTAGTCTGCTGCTGTTCTGTTCCTTCAGTTTTTTTTCTTTGTTCTTATTCTCCGCCTATGAGTGAAATCATTTGATACTTGTCTTTTTCCACCTGGCTTATTTCACTGAGCATAATACCCTCTAGCTCCATCCATGTTATTGCAAATGGTAGGATTTGTTTTCTTCTTATGGCTGAATAATATTCCATTGTGTATATGTACCACCTCTTCTTTATCCGTTCATCTATTGATGGTTTCTTCCATTTCTTGGCTATTGTAAATAGTGCTGCAATAAACATAGGGGTTCATATGTGTTTTTCAAACTGGGCTGCTGCATTCTTAGGGTAAATTCCTAGGAGTGGAATTCCTGGGTCAAATGGTATTTCTATTTTGAGTTTCTTTAGGAACCTCCGTACATACTGCTTTCCACAATGGTTGAACTAATTTGCATTCCCAACAGCAGTGTAGGAGGGTTCCCCTTTTCCCACATCCTCGCCAAAATTTGTTGTTGTTTATGTGTTGGATGTTGGCCGCCCTTACTGGTGTGACATGATATCTCATTATTGTTTTAATTTGCATTTCTCTGATGATTAGCGATGTGGAGCATCTTTTCACGTGCCTGCTGGTCATCTGAATTTCTTCTTTGGAGAAATGTCTATTCATGTCCTCTGCCCATATTTTAATTGGATTATTTGCTTTTCGTTTGTCGAGGTGCATGAGTTATTTATATATTTTGGATGTCAACCCCTTATCAGATATGTCATTTATGAATATATGCTCCCATACTGTAGGATGTCTTTTTGTTCTACTGATGGTGTCCTTTGCTGTACAAAAGTTTTTCAGCTTGATATAGTCCCACTTGTTCATTTTTGCTTTTGTTTCCCTTGCCCGGGGAGATACGTTCATGGTTCATTTTTGCTTTTGTTTCCCTTGCCAGGGGAGATATGTTCATGAAGATGCTCATGTTTATGTCCAAGAGATTTTTGCCTATGTTTTTTTCTAAGAGTTTTATGGTTTCATGACTTACATTCAGGTCTTTGATCCATTTTGAGTTTACTTTTGTGTATGGGGTTAGACAGTGGTCCAGTTTCATTCTCTTACATGTAGCTGTCCAGTTTTTCCAACACCAGCTACTGAAGAGGCTGTCATTTCCCCATTGTATATCCATGGCACCTTTATTGTATATTAATGGACCATATATGTTAGTGTTAATGTCTGCACTCTCTATTCTGTTCCACTGGTCTGTGGGTCTGTTCTTGTGCCAATACCAAATTGTCTTGATTACTGTAGCTTTCTAGTAGAACTTGAAATCTGGGAGCATAATTCCCCATTTTATTCCTCCTTCTCAGGATTGCTTTGGCTATTCGGGGTCTTTTGTGGTTCCATATGAATTTTAGAACTATTTGTTCCAGTTCAATGAAGAATGCTGTTGGTATTTTGATAGGGATTGCATTGAATCTGTAGATTGCTTTAGGTTGTATAGCCATTTTGACAATATTTCTTCTTCCTAGCTAAGAGCATGGGATGCATTTCCATTTGTTAGTGTCCTCTTTAATTTCTCCTAGGAATGTCTTCTAGTTTTCAGGGTACAGGTCTTTCCCTTCCTTTGATAAGTTTATTCCTAGGTATTTTATTCTTTTTGATGCAATTGTGAATGGAATTGTTTTTCTGATTTCTCGTTCTGTTAGCTCACCGTTAGTGTATAGGAAAGGAACAGATTTCTGTGTGTTAATTTTGAATCTGGCAACTTTGCTGAATTCAGATATTAGTTCTAGTAGTTTTAGGGTGGAATCTTTAGGGTTTTTTATGTACAATATCATGTCATCTGCAAATAGTGACAATTTGACGTGTTCTTTACCAATCTGGATGTCTTGTATTTCTTTGTTTTGTCTGATTGCCATGGCTAGGACCTCCAGTACTATGTTGAATAACAGTGGGGAGAGTGGGTATCCCTCTCTTGTTCCTGATCTTAGATGAAAAGCTTTCAGCTTCTCACTGTTAAGCATGATGTTGGCTGTGGGTTTGTCATATATAGCCTTTATGATGTTGAGGTACTTGCCCTCTATACCCGTTTTGTTGAGAGGTTTTATGATGAATGGATGTTGAATTTTGTCAAATGGTTTTTCAGCATCTATGGAGATGATCATGTGGTTTCTGTTCTTCTTTTTGTTGATGTGGTGGATGATGTTGATGGATTTTCAAATGTTGTACCATCCTTGCATCCCTGAGGTGAATCCCACTTGATTATGATGTATGATCCTCTTGATGTATCTTTGAATTCAGTTTGCTAATATTTTATTGAGTATTTTTGCATCTACGTTCATCAGGGATATTGGTCTGTAATTTTCTTTTTGGTGAGGTCTTTGCCTGGGTTTGGTATTAGAGTGATGCTGGCTTCATAGCATGAGTTTGGAAGTACTCCCTCCTCTTCTATTTTTTTGGAAAACTTTATTGAGAATGGGTATTATTTCTCTATATGTCTGGAAAATTTCAATGGTGAATCCCTCTGGCCTGGGGGTTTTGTTCTTGGGTAGTTTTCTGATTACCAATTTAATTTCGTTTCTGGTAATTGGTCTGCTTAGGTTTTCTCTTTCTTGATTGGTCAGTCTTGGAAGGTTGTATTTTTCTAAGTAGATGTCCATTTCTTCTAGGTTTTCCAGCTTGTTAGCATATAGATTTTCATAGTATTCTCTAATAATGTTTATTTCTGTAGGGTCCGTTGTTTTTCTTTCTCATATCTGATTCTGTTTATGTGTGTAGATTCTCTTTTTCTCTGAATAAGTCTTGCTACGGGTTTATCTATTTTGTTTATTTTTTCAAAGAACCAGCTCTTGGTTTCATTGATTTTTTTCTCTTGTTTTATTCTTCTCAATTTTATTTATTTCTTCTCTAATCTTTATTATGTCCCTTGTTCTGTCGACTTGGCGCCTCATTTTTTCTTCTTTTTCCAATTTCAATAATTGTGGCTTTAGACTATTCACTTGGGATTGTTCTTTCTTCTTTAAATAGGCCTGGATTGCAATATACTTTCCTCTTAGAACTGCTTTTGCTGCGTCCCACAGAAGTTGGGGCTTTGTGTTGTTGTTGTCATTAGTCTCCATATATTGTTTGATTTCTGTTTTGATTTGGTCGTTAACCCATTGATTAATGAGGAGAATATTGTTAAGTCTCCATGTATTTGTGAGCTTTTTTGATTTCTTTCTAAAATTTATTTCTAGTTTTATACCTTTGTGATCTGAGAAGTTGGTTGGTAGGATTTCAATATTTTTGACTTTACTGAGGTTCTTTTTGTGGCCTAGTATGTGGTCTATTCTGGAAAATGTTCCATGTGTACTTGAGAATAATCTGTATCCTGGTGCTTTTTGGGTGTAGAGTTCTGCAGATGTCTGTTAGGTCCATCTGTTCTAGTGTGTTGTTCAGTGCCTCTGTGTCTTTACTTATTTTCTGTCTGGTTGATCTGTCCTTTGGAGTGAGTGGTGTGTTGAAGTCTCCTAAAATGAATGCATTTCTTTCTATTTCCTCCTTTAATTCTGTTAGTATTTGTTTCACATATGTCAGTGTTCCTGTGTTGTGTGGACATACATTTATAATGGTTATATCTCATTGTTGGACTGACCCCTTTATCATTATGTAATGTCCTTCTTTATCTCTTGCTACTTTCTTCGTTGTGAAGTCTATTTTCTCTGATACAAGTACTGCCAACACCTGCTTTTTTCTCCTTGTTGTTTGCATGAAGTATCTTTTTCCATCCCTTCACTTTTAGTCTGTGTATATCTTTGGGTTTGAGGTGAGTCTCTTGTAAGCAGCATATAGATGGGTGTTGCTTTTTTGTCCATTCTATTACTCTGTGTCTTTTGATTGGTGCATTCAGTCTATTTACATTTAGGGTGATTATCGATAGATATGTACTTATTGACATTGCAGGCTTTAGATTCTTGGTTACCAAAGGTTCAAGGGTAGCTTCTTTACTATCTAACAATCTAACTTAACTCTCTTGTTAAGCTATTATAAACACAGTCCAGTTATTCTTTATTTTTCTCCCTTCTTATTCTTCCTCCTCCATTCTTTATATTCTAGGTGTTTTATTCTGTGTTCTTTTATGTTTCCTTTGACTGTTTTGTGGATAGTTGTTTTTATTTTTTGCCTTTAGTTACTATTTGGATGGTCTGCTTTCTTTGCTATGATTTTATTTTCTCTGGTGACCTCTTTTTAGCCTTAGGAGTGCTTCCATCTAGAGCAGTCCCTTTAAGATATCCTGTAGAGGTGGTTTGTGGGAGGTAAATTCCCTCAACTTTTGCTTCTCTGGTAATTGTTTAATCCCTCCCTCAAATTTAAATGATAATCGTGCTGGACACAGTATTCTTGGTTCAAGGCCCTTCTGTTTCATTACGTTAAATATATCATGCCATTCTCTTCTGGCCTTTAAGGTTTCTGTTGAGAAGTCTGATGATAGTCTGATGGGTTTTCCTTTGTAGGTGATCTTTTTTCTCTCTCTTACTGCCTTTAATACTCTGTCCTTGTGTTTGATCTTTGCCATTTTAATTATTAGGTGTCTTGGTGTTGTCTTCCTTGAGTCCCTTGTGTTGGGAGATCTGTGGCCTTCTGTGGTCTGAGAAACTATTTCCTTTCCCAGTTTTGGGAAGTTTTCCCCAATTATGTCTTCAAAGACACTTTCTCTCCCTTTTTCTCTCTCTTCTTCCTCTGGTGCTCCCATTAATGCGAATGTTGTTCCATTTGCATTGGTCACACAGTTCTCTTAATGTTCTTTCATTCCTAGAGATCCTTTTATCTCTCTCTGCCTCAGCTTCTCTGTATTCCTGTTCTCTGATTTCTATTCCATTAACAGTCTCTTGCACCTCGTCCAGTGTGCTCTTAAGCCCATCAATCGATTTTTTCATTTTTGTAATGTCCCTCCTGACTTCCTCCCTTAGCTCTTGCATATTTGTCTCTAAGTCCATTAGCATGGTTATGACTTTTATTCTGAATTCTTTTTCAGGAAGATTGTTTAAATCTATCCCACCAAGCTTTCTCTCTGGGCTTGTCTGGGTGATCTTTTTTTGTTGTTGTTGTTGTTTTTTGTTTTTTTTTTATAATTTATTTTATTATCATTAATTTACAATTACATGTGCAATATTACGATTATTAAACTACCCCTTCATCAGGTCCCCCCACCAACCCCATTACAGTCACTGTCCATCAGCGTAGTGAGATGCTATAGAATCACTACTTGTCTTCTCTGAGTTGTACTGCCCTCCCCATGCCCCCCCAACATTACATCTGCTAATCGTAATGCCCCTTTTTCCCTCTTATCCCTCCCTTCCCGCCCATTTTTCCCAGTCCCTTTCCCTTTGGTAACTATTAGTCCGTTCTTGGGTTCTGTGAGTCTGCTGCTGTTTTGTTCCTTCAGTTTTTTTCTTTGTTCTTATACTCCACATATGAGTGAAATCATTTGATACTTGTCTTTTTCGGCTTGGCTTATTTCACTGAGCATAATACCCTCTAGCTCCATCCATGTTGTTGCAAATGGTAGGATTTGTTTTCTTCTTATGGCTGAATAATATTCCATTGTGTATATGTACCACATCTTCTTTATCCATTCATCTACTGATGGACACTTAGGTTGCTTCCATTTCTTGGCTATTGTAAATAGTGCTGCAATAAACATAGGGGTGCATCTGTCCTTTCAAATTGGGCTGCTGCATTCTTAGGGTAAATTCCTAGGAGTGGAATTCCTGGGTCAAATGGTATTTCTATTTTGAGTTTTTTGAGGAACCTCCATACTGCTTTCCACAATGGTTGAACTAATTTGCATTCCCACCAGCAGTGTAGGAGGGTTCCCTTTTTCTCCACATCCTCGCCAACATTTGTTGTTGTTTGTGTTTTGGATGTTGGCCATCCTCACTGGTGTGAGGTGATATCTCATTGTGGTTTTAATCTGCATTTCTCTGATGATTAGCGATGTGGAGCATCTTTTCATGTGCCTGTTGGCCATCTGAATTTCTTCTTTGGAGAAGTGTCTATTCATGTCCTCTGCCCATTTCTTAATTGGATTATTTGCTTTCTGTTTGTTAAGGTGCATGAGTTCTTTATATATTTTGGATGTCAACCCTTTATCAGATACGTTTTTTATGAATATATTCTCCCATACTGTAGGATGTCTTTTTGTTCTACTGATGGTGTCCTTTGCTGTACAGAAGCTTTTCAGCTTGATATAGTCCCACTTGTTCATTTTTGCTTTTGTTTCCCTTGCCCGGGGAGATATGTTCATGAAGAAGTTGCTCATGTTTATGTCCAAGAGATTTTTGCCTATGTTTTTTTCTAAGAGTTTTATGGTTTCATGACTTACATTCAGGTCTTTGATCCACCTTGAGTTTACCTTTGTGTATGGGGCTAGACAGTAGTCCAGTTTCATTCTCTTACATGTAGCTGTCCAGTTTTTCCAACACCAGCTGCTGAAGAGGCTGTCATCTCCCCATTGTATATCCAAGGCACTTTTATCAAATATTAATTGACTGTATATGTTTGGGTTAATGTTTGGATTTTCTATTCTGTTCCACTGGTCTGTGGGTCTGTTTTTGTGCCAATACCAAATTGTCTTGATTACTGTGGCCTTGTAGTAGAGCTTGAAGTCAGGGAGTGTAATTCCCCCTGTTTTATTCCTCCTTCTCAGGATTGCTTTGGCTATTCGGGGTCTTTTGTGGTTCCATATGAATTTAGAATTATTTGTTCCAGTTCATTGAAGAAAGCTGTTGGTAGTTTGATAGGGATTGCATTGAATCTGTAGATTGCTTTAGGTAGTATAGCCATTTTGACAATATTTATTCTTCCTAGCCAAGAGCATGGGATGCATTTCCATTTGTTAGTGTCCTCTTTAATTTCTCTTAGGAGTGTCTTGTAGTTTTCAGAGTACAGGTCTTTCACTTCCTTCGTTAGGTTTATTCCTAGGTATTTTATTCTTTTTGATGCAATTGTGAATGGAATTGTTTTTCTGATTTCTCTTTCTGTTAGTTCATCATTAGTGTATAGGAAAGCAACAGATTTCTGTGTGTTAATTTTGTATCCTGCAACTTTGCTGAATTCAGATATTAGTTCTAGTAGTTTTGGAATGGAATCTTTAGGGTTTTTTATGTACAGTATCATGTCATCTGCAAATAGTGACAATTTGACTTCTTCTTTACCAATCTGGATGCCTTGTATGTCTTTGTTTTGTCTGATTGCTGTGGCTAGGACCTCCAGTACTATGTTGAATAACAGTGGAGAGAGTGGGCATCCTTGTCTTGTTCCCGATCTTAGATGAAAAGCTTTCAGCGTCTCGCCGTTAAGTATGATGTTAGCTGTGGGTTTGTCATATATAGCCTTTATGATGTTGAGGTACTTGCCCTCTATACCCATTTTGTTGAGAGTTTTAATCAGGAATGGATGCTGAATTTTGTCAAATGCTTTTTCAGCATCTATGGAGATGATCATGTGGTTTTTGTTCTTCTTTTTGTTGATGTGGTGGATGATGTTGATGGATTTTCGAATGTTGTACCATCCTTGCATCCCTGGGATGAATCCCACTTGATCATGGTGTATGATCCTCTTGATGTATTTTTGAATTCGATTTGCTAATATTTTGTTGAGTATTTTTGCATCTACGTTCATCAGGGATATTGGTCTGTAATTTTCTTTTTTGGTGAGGTCTTTGCCCGGTTTTGGTATTAGAGTGATGCTGGCTTCATAGAATGAGTTTGGAAGTATTCCCTCCTCTTCTATTTTTTGGAAAACTTTAAGGAGAATCGGTGTTATTTCTTCTCTATATGTCTGGTAGAATTCAGAGGTGAATCCATCAGGCCCAGGGGTTTTGTTCTTGGGTAGTTTTTTGATTACCAATTCGATTTCGTTGCTGGTGATTGGTCTGTTTAGTTTTTCTGTTTCTTGCTTGGTCAGTCTTGGAAGGTTGTATTTTTCTAAGAAGTTGTCCATTTCTTCTATGTTTTCCAGCTTGTTAGCATATAGATTCTCATAATATTCTCTTATGATTCTTTGTATTTCTGTGGGGTCCGTCGTGATTTTTCCTTTCTCATTTCTGATTGTGTTTATGTGTGTAGATTCTCTTTTTCTCTTAATGAGTCTGGCTAGGGGTTTATCTATTTTGTTTATTTTTTCAAAGAACCAGCTCTTGGTTTCATTGATTTTTTCTATTGTTTTAT
Source organism: Smutsia gigantea (assembly GCA_032199065.1). Classification (NCBI taxonomy): domain Eukaryota; kingdom Metazoa; phylum Chordata; class Mammalia; order Pholidota; family Manidae; genus Smutsia; species Smutsia gigantea. The sequence continues at coordinate 63,199 of JAVSCE010002570.1, read as the reverse complement.
TCTTCTCAATTTTATTTATTTCTTCTCTGATCTTTATTATGTCCCTCCTTCTGGTGACTTTGGGCCTCATTTGTTCTTCTTTTTCCAATTTCAGTAATTGTGTCTTTAGACTATTCATTTGGGAATGTTCTTCCTTCTTTAAATAGGCCTGGATTGCAATATACTTTCCTCTTAGAACTGCCTTTGCTGCGTCCCACAGAAGTTGTGGCTTTGTGTTGTTGTTGTCATTAGTCTCCATATATTCTTTGATTTCTGTTTTGATTTGGTCGTTAACCCATTGATTAATTAGGAGAGTGTTGTTAAGTCTCCATGTATTTGTGAGCCTTTTTGATTTCTTTCTAAAATTTATTTCTAGTTTTATACCTTGGTGATCTGAGAAGTTGGTTGGTAGGATTTCAATATTTTTGAAATTACTGAGGTTCTTTTTGTGGCCTAGTATGTGGTCTATTCTGGAAAATGTTCCATGTGCACTTGAGAAGAATGTGTATCCTGTTGCTTTTGGGTGTAGAGTTCTGTAGATGTCTGTTAGGTCCATCTGTTCTAGTGTGTTGTTCAGTGCCTCTGTGTCTTTACTTATTTTCTGTCTGGTTGATCTGTCCTCTGGAGTGAGTGGTGTGTTGAAGTCTCCTAAGATGAATGCATTGCTGTCTATTTCCTCCTTTAATTCTGTTAGTATTTGTCTCACATATGCTGGCGTTCCTGTGTTGGGTGCATATACATTTATAATGGTTATATCTTCTTGTTGGACTGACCCCTTTATCATTATGTAATGTCCTTCTTTATCTTTTGCTACTTTCTTCGTTTTGAAGTCTATTTTGTCTGATACAAGTACTGCAACACCTGCTTTTTTCTCTTTGTTGTTTGCATGAAATATCTTTTTCCATCCCTTCACTTTTAGTCTGTGTATATCTTTGGATTTGAGGTGAGTTTCTTGTAGGCAGCATATAGATGGGTCTTGCTTTTTTATCCATTCTGTTACTCTGTGTCTTTTGATTGGTGCATTCAGTCCATTTACATTTAGGGTGATTATTGATAGGTATGTACTTATTGCCATTGCTGGCTTTAGATTCGTGGTTACCAAGGGTTCAAGGGTTGCTTCTTTACTATCTAACAATCTAACTTAACTTTCTTGTTAAGTTATTGTAAACACAGTCTGATGTTTCTTTCTTTCTCTCCCTTCTTATTCCTCCTCCTCCATTCTTTCTATAATAGGTGTTTTATTCTTTGCCTTTAGTTGGTATTTGGATGGTCTGCTTTCTTTGCTATGATTTTTTTTCTCTGGTGACATCTTTTTAGCCTTAGGTGTGCTTCCATCTAGAGCAGTCCATTTAAGATATCCTGTAGTGGTGGTTTATGAGAGGCAAATTCTCTTAACTTTCGTTTATCTGGAAATTGTTTAATCCCTCCATCATATTTAAATGATAATCGTGCTGGATACAATATTCTTGGTTCGAGGCCCTTCTGTTTCATAACGTTAAATATATCATGCCATTCTCTTCTGGCCTGTAAGGTTTCTGTTGAGAAGTCTGATGATAGTCTGATGGGTTTTCCTTTGTAGGTGATCTTTTTTCTCTCTCTAGCTGCCTTTAATACCCTGTCTTTATCTTTGATCTTTGCCATCTTAATTATTATGTGTCTTGGTGTTGTCTTCCTTGGGTCCCTTGTGTTGGGAGATCTATGAGCTTCGGTGGACTGCGAGACTACTTCCTTCCCCAGCGAGGGAAAGTTTTCAGCAATTATTTCTTCAAAGACACTTTCTATCCCTTTTTCTCTCTCTTCTTCCTCTGGTACTCCTATAATGCGAATATTGTTCCGTTTGGATTGGTCACACAGTTCTCTTAATATTCTTTCATTCCTAGAAATCCTTTTATCTCTCTCTGCCTCAGCTGCTCTGTACTCCTGTTCTCTGTTTTCTATTCCATTAACAGTCTCTTGCATCTCATCCATTCTGCTGTTAAGCCCGTCGATCGCTTGTCTGATTTCTGTATTGTCTTTCCTCAGTTCCCTCACTTCCTCCCTCAGCTCTTGCACATTTCTCTGTAGGTCCATCAGCATGGTTATGACTTTTATTCTGAATTCTTTTTCAGGGAGGCTGTGCATTTCCATCCCTTCAGACTCCCTCTCTGGGGTTGTCTGGTTGATTTTGGTCTGAACCATATTCCTCTGTCTTTTCATGGCTGTATAATTTGGTCACTGATAGTTGCCACGTATGTCAGCTGGGCTCTTTAAGACTTTAAAAAAGAAGAGAAAAAAAAGAAAAAAAAGAGAAAAAATAAAAAAGAAAGAAAGAAAAAAAGAAAGAAAAGAAAAAACAAAAACAAAACAAAAAAAACAAAAAAAATGCCCACCGGACGTAGATTCTGTGGGAATGCTCTAGGTGGCGCTATTGCCCCACTATTCCACAGCTGTGACTGTGCCGCTCCGCAGGGCCCTTTATCGCTCTGGCAGGGGTGGGAACGAATAGGAGGCTGTTGATCTCAGTGAGAAGTGTTAAGTATGGCTACGCTTCCTCAGTCGCCAGCTAAGGCGTCTGAAACTCCCCAGGACTCCCAGCCTGCTGGGCTGAGTGTGCTGGGGCGATCCGGCTCCTCCGCTGGGCTCCTGTCTCTTTAAGACTGCTGAGGAAAGCGCACACTTTTTTTTTTCCTTCCCGGAGCCGGCTGCAAGCACCCTGGCGCGTTCCCCGCTCAGATCCTGCCCCTCTGTCTCTCCAATCTCCGCTGCACTGCGCAATGTGGGTCAGCGCTCCCCGCGCAGAACCCCGGGGCTGGCTACTTCGCGGGGTGTGCTTCCACTCCCTCCCGGCTCTGAATCCTCTCCTCCCGCCGGTGCGCTGGGGTGGGGGAGGGCTCGGGTCCCGCCGGGTCGCGGCTCTGTATCTTACCCGCCTCTTGGGGTGCCGAGTCCTCGCGGGTGTAGTTGCACGCTGTGCGCTTTCCTGTGTATTCTCGTCTCTCTTTTAGGAATAGATGTATTTTCTGTGTTTTCGTAGATAAATATAGTGTTGGGAGGAGATTTCTGCCGCCCTGCTCACACCGCCATCTTCCCGGAAGTCGTCTGGGTGATCTTTGACTGGACCATTTTCTTCTGTCTTTTCATGGTGATAGAAGTGGTCGCAGGCAGGTTCCACGTGTCAGCTGGCAGAACAAAGTCCGTTCCTGCTTGTTGTTCTACTTGCCCTTCTCCGGAGCCTGAGTTGGTTACCCGCAAACTGGGAGGCAGTCTCTGGGATAATCCCCTGAGTTGCCGTGTGCGGGGCTGCCCTCAGCCTAGCCTAGAGCACTGTGGGGGTTTGCAGTCACACCAGGTGCGTTCTGCTCCCCTTGGTGCCTTCCAGACCTTGCTGTGGCTTCCGTGGCCCTTCCCGGTTAGCTGCATGCCCACCGGGAGGAGATTCTGAGTGGGGCTGCTTCCGCTGTTCCACAGCTGTGGTGGATCCACTGGGCCGTTTGCAGCGCCAGCCGGGGGGAACAAATGCAGGCTGCTTATCACCATGAGGGCTTCAGCGGGGCTGCTTTACCTGGCAGCCAGTTAGGGGCCCAAATTCCTCAAGTTTCCCAGCCTGCTGGGCTGAATGCACTGGGACGATTTTGTTCAGCTGTTGGGCCCTGTCTCTTCAAGACTTAAAAAAGTGCCCGCTTTTCTTTTGTCCCAGGGGAGCTGGCTGTGGGGACCCGCTCGCAGTCTCTGTCTCCTTCTGTTTCTCTAATCTCCGATACACCACGCGATGTGTGTCGTGCTCCCAATGCAGATCACCAGGGCTGGTTATTTAGTAGTCCTGTGCTTCCACTCCTTCCCCACTCTGATTCTTTTCCTCCCGCCAGTGCGCCTGGGTGGGGAGTGCTCGGGTCCCACCAGGTGGTGGCTTTGTATCTTACCTGTTTTGTGAGGCGCTGAGTTCTCGCAGATGTAACTGTAGCCTGGCAGTTGTACTGTATCTTCTGGTCTATCTTTTAGGAATAGTTGTATTTTTTTTTCACAAATATATATGGTTTGGGGAGATTTCCACAGCCCTGCTCACCCCGCCATTTTCCCAGAATTTCGGATTCATTCGGCCTTGGATTTTTTTAAGCCCTTTTTCTAAGCAGCTTCACTCTCTTATGGATGGAAATCTTGCACAGGAGCCCAGTGGACTAAACATGAAGGCAGGCCGATCTGATAGAAGCCAGGGTGGGCCTGGAGATCAGCCTGGTGTGACCACCCTCAGGAACCTTCTAGCTTTAATGTCCCGTGATGTTTTGCTGGGGACCTCGCCTCAGCGAGAACACATCCTGCAACATTAAGGCAGATGCATTCAGCAACATGTGGATGTGTGGTCCAACCACTGATATGGTCAGGGGAGGTCGTGGCGGGCTGGGTGACCGTGCTGTGGGAAGGAGGCAGGATCTCCCCAGGGCCCCCAGGGCAGTGGGCCTCAACCTTAATGGCCTGTTGGGGTCCCCTGCTGAGCTTTAAAACTGCCCGAGGCCAGGCTGCGCCCAGCACGGTGACATGATGTTGTCTGGGGCTGGCACCCAGAAACAGTGTGCTTATGAAGCTTCTACCCCATGTGCAGCCAGAGAAACATGGCCCACATGAGCAGCCCAGCTGTGGGGGGCCTGGGAGTCACCTGTGGGGGGAGCTCAGGGGCCGGGGAGGGGACGGTGCCATCACAGTCTCAACCCAAAGGTAGTCGCCTGGGGGGTGGGGCAGGGATGCTTTTGGGAGAGGCCAGGTAGGAGCAGTGGTGGGATTTACAAGGAGGCAGGTCGGAGAACTGCCAGACTGCTGTGGAATTGCCCACAGCAGTCCCTGTGGGGCCTGAACCCTCCGTGCTGCACGCCGGGGCAGAGGTTGGGGTCTGGCAGGGACTGAAGGGGGCGCCCTGCCCTGATAGGCTGCAGGCCCCCCACTCTGGTTGTACATCCTGGGGGTGCGCCTGGAGCAAGAGCCTGCAGGGCCCCTCCATCCTCCCAGGTTGTAAAGCTCACTACACTGGATTTTCAGACCTGAAATTAGTAACTGGGGTCTTGCGGTACCCCGGACTGTAGACTTAGTCCTGGAAGGACCTTACACATCCCCTGAGCGGGCGCTCTCAGCCCTGGCCGTACACTGGACTCAGGTCTGAAGCGCCATTGCTCAGGCCCCGTCTGCACAGATTCTGGCTGAGATCGTCTGGCTGAGGCTGTGCGTGCATTTTGTAAAGGCCTCCAGGTGATTGCGTGTGCACTCGGGCCCGCCCTACTCACACCCGAGGACAGCAAGCCTAGGGGTGTAGTCACTTGCTAAAGGTCACACGGGCACCATAGTGGAGCTGGCCGGGACCCCAACCGCAGGTCTCCTGGCTCTACGTCAGCTCCCCTTTTGTGGTGGACCCTGGAGGCACTCCACTTTGAGGCAATTTTGCAAGCAACTTCCAGCATATTCTGTCTGGGAAACTCTATCACAAAAGGATGTGGCTCAGCTCCCTTCTCCTGCTGCGCTGCTCACACACACACCATCTAGGAGGCTGCCACCCAGAGGCCGTGCAGAGGGGCCAAAGGGCAAGCGCTCTTGTCAGGAGAGCTGCCGTGTGCCAGGCGCCATGCCCCGTGCTGGAGCCGTACCAGTGGGCAGGAGGTGGGCCCTTCCCTCAGGGAGCTTTCACCTGAGGGCAGAAGGCACACAGAACACAGGGAGCCGCGTGCAGTCCTAGGCTCTGTGTTAGTGTGAGTCTGGGCTTTGGCTGATCTGCTATCTTTCCCTCCCTGTCTTGTAGGGCTGAGGCTCTGGGTGGGCACCGTGTGAGCTGTCTCAGGTCTCACAGTGAGAATGTCATCAGGCCACTTACCCTGTGCACAGCCATAGGCGTTTGGACCTGGAAGGGCCTGACACAGCCCCAAGGAGGTGGGGGGGAATGTGACCCCTCCCTGGACCCTCAGGCCCTGCAGCCAGTTTAGGGTCTAGAATCTGCCCCTCCAGGTCACATTCTGAAGGTGGCTTCGGGGGTTTGCAGTGGAGGAAGTAAACTGAGTCCCTTTCATCACCAGCCCACCATCAGCCTTGCAAACGTGCTTTACTTACGGGCCACGTTGGGCCTGGGGAGAGACGGGGAGAAGTGGGGAGGGCAGTGTGACTGGCTAAGGAGAAAACCCGGCTTCTGTGACAGACGCTGGAGCCACCCCAGAGCTTCATTTCCAAAGGGCAGGGCCAGCAACTTGGGTGTCTAACAAGTTCCCGGTGCGGCTGCTGCTGGCCCTGGAGCCACAGTCTGGGAGCCACTGCCCTGGGCCGTGGCTCAAGGAAGGACCTTGGCCGCCTTCCTTTGAACGCCACAGCCCCAGGCCCCAGCGGCCCTCGGGGTGTCTAGCTGGAGTCCCACTCTGTTCACCATGACCACAGCGGGCAGCCCCCAGCCAGCCCGGAAGGTGCCCCTTGGCGGGGAGACCAGGCACATGGGTCCTCTTCCTGGCAGGGGACACGTTACACTCACAGCCCCATTTCCCCACCACCTTCTGGGTGCCTGGGGGAGCCCCACTCCCTCTTCATCCCCATTTTCTAGGTCATCCCAATACCCAGCCCTGCACTCCAGCCCCCGTGCCCCAACCCCTTGCTTATGCACCGGAGGCGCCCACGCAGTCCCCATAATGACTCCAGGCGGCCCAGGATTAGTGAGGGCAGGTGGGCTCCCGGAACCCACCGGCCATGGCTGTCCCAGAGAGACAGGCTGCCTTGACCTGCTGCAGAGGGAGAAACCGCCGTCTGTGCCCGTCCCTCAGCTGGCCGCAGGGCAAGCCCAGGCTGTGCGCCGGGTGGCAGGATAATGGAGGGGGTGCGCCGTGGACTACCTGTTGCCGGTGTTTCTCCTCCTCGGGGACTCTCAGGCCGTGGTTCATCACATGTGTTTGCCCATTCTACAGCTGGAGCAGACACTAGTCACGGGCAGCAGGACAGACTGGGAGCCCTCCTGGGAGGCCCATGGCCACACTGACTCTGGGCCGCTTACCCCTCTTTTGTTTGAACTGACCTTGCTGCCTACGAGTGCCCTTGGCTTCTGGCTGCAGGCGAGGGCCAGGCTCAAGCCAGTCTGCCTGAGCTGTGCTTCTCCTAAAGCTCTCTGCCCTCGGTCAGCGATCTCCGCACACCCCTCGTGTGATGCCCGGGCAGCCTCTGCTAAGGAGCCTGCAGTTGCTCGTCCTGCCGCGGGCGTGGGAGAGGCGGGGAGCAGGAGGCTGCCTGGCCGGCCGGCAGGCTTCCAGCTGCGCGTTTCCAGCTGAGACCCACACTTCCACTCCCCACACCCCAGACCTTCTCACCCCAGGGTGATAGCATTTCCCCACCGGGACCAGCTGGTCTGTCCCCATCCCAAACTGAGTGGGACACTTCATCCCAGTGCAGAAAGACTTCAATCTTACAACTCAGAGGAGCAGAGGACCCCGGGTTCCCCAGTCAGAGCTAAAAGGAAGTAAGTCTTTGTCTTTGATGACACAAACTGCTCATTCTGTTTCATACACTGTTCTGTTTAGAACAGTGGGGCTGGGGTCAGTGGGGGGGCCTGCAGAGGACCCGGGAGAGCTGGGCTCCTGGGGTCCCAAGATGGAGGGACTGGGCTGGGGGTGAGGGGCAGCTGGGGGCGAGCTCCCACCTGGTGAGAACCTGAAGCGGCTGGCTCATTTGCGGCACAAGCAGGATGACCTACCCAAGGAAGTACCGGGTGGGGACCCCCACTCGCAGGGGGTCTACATTCCTTGGCCAGCTCTCCTGTGCCCCCCTGACCCCCTCGGTGGAGGTCATTCACTGAATACTCACAGCGGGAGCCCTCCAATGGCTTGGCTAGTAGGAGCGTGAACCCAGTCTGGGGCACACCTGAGGTCATCTGTCTTGTTGGACCCAGACATCTGCTCACCATCACATCACTGAATGTGAGTGTAACATTTGTACACACACGCGTGCCCCAGTAGGTACAAGCCCTTCGGCCACTCCCTGCTGCACGCAGGCAGTGCGGTGGGTGGTTGTCACTGTTGGCCCCGCCGGTAGCCGAGGGCCTGGTCAGGTGGGTGGGCAGCAAGAAGCCTTTGTGAAGCTGCCCTCCTGGAGGCCACTAGCTGGCCTGCCGGCTGCCACAACGTCCCAGCACGTGCTGATGCCGCCTCTCGGCCCCCGTACCTGCTGCCATGCCGGCGAAAGGTGGGCTGCTCTGAGCTGGACCCTGGTCCCCACCGCCTCTCCCCAGCTGAGAATAGAGAGGTTGTCAGGAGGGGTGGAGGGAGACACGGGGGCCAAAAGCCAAGGACATTCCGCTTACTTTCTTCTTAAAAACAAATACACGAGAAGCCCCTACTTCCTTTTCCTTCTGCTTCTGACCTGCAGAAACCTGGCCTCACAGTGACTTAGGAGGGAGACAGGGGGTCCTTTGGATCAGGCCAGGGGTGAAGGGGGAAGTGGGTAAAGCTCGAACCCGGCCCTTTCCATCCTCAAGGTGCAAACAATGTCACTACACTGAGGACACGGCCAGGCCGGCCAGAACAGTTTCCACCACACGGCTGAAATACTGAAGGAAGCTGATGAATTGGGGCTCACAGAACAAGTTGGGGCTCAGAGATCAAGTTCAGCAGGCTGTTTGCTAGTGGCCAAGCAGTAGATAAGAAAGCTGAGTCCTTTCAGGAACTGGGGCCTCTTTCAAGAGAAGAGATTTCAGGAATTCAGGGGAGAGCTGGAAGGGGCGGAAGGGGCCCCAGGGCAAGGAGCTTCCTGCTGCCATTAAATAAGGGAACACGAGCTCCCCTCCTCCACCTGTTGGACTGGCCCTGCCTTAGGCGTGGGGCTAAATTAGGTCCTGGAACTCTGCCACCAGGAGAAAAATTCCTGGGCAAACACTCTGCCTACCAGACCCAGCCACAGCCCCCTCTGTGGCCCTGCTGTACCAGTTCCCTGCTCCCCTCTGCATAAAGGGACACTGAAGGAAACGGCGGCACCCGGGTTTACCCCTGTGGGCACTCCTCCGCTGTCTGGAAGTCCCTGGGGCCGCAGAGGGGAGCGCCCAGGGGGCAGCTGCAGTCAGAGGGCCTGGCCCAGGCACGGCCCCTCAGAGTGTCACTGCTCTTTCTGCTGGTTAGGAAGACAGAAAAGGCCATCTCCACAGCCGCCATTAAATTCAGCAAAAACGAGAAGGCTCCAGTCTGCGCCGAATGCTTTAGAAAGGGACCGCTGCAATGCCGATATTTTTGTGTCCAAAATGACACATTTAATCTGACTCCATTCTCACTTCTGTGGATCACTGATGCTGCTGGGCCAGCCCAGAGCAAAGCTGAGGCACCGGCGAGGCTTGCTTGCCCACCAGCCCACACATCTCCTCTCGATGGCTTCCTGTGCCCATACACCGGCTCCCCCTTCCAGACCACGCTCTGCGTCCCCGGCTTCCAGCTCGGGGGGTTCCGTCTCTGGTCTGAGAACTCCTGAGGACCCAGATTTGACCAGCGTCTTGCCAAGCACTTGCCTTGGTCCAGAAATAAGCCGAATGTCTTTGCACACATGCCTTTATTTGGTCCTCGGAGCACATCTGTAAAGTCGGTATTATCCTCGTTTTGCGGATGATGAAGACAAGTTCAGGGACTACCCAAGGCTCAAACGGACGTCGCATGCAAAGCGGGAACAACCCAGGCCTCCGACTCCCAGACCTGTGCTCCTCCTACCCGGACGTGGTCCATCTCTAGCAGTGGAAGTCCAGGCCCGGCGACAGCTGGTAGGGCACTTGTGGTCAGGAGGCCGAGGCCATGAACGCGAGGCATCCTGCAAGCTGTGAGCTCAGTGCAGAGTGAGGCGTCAGTCACACCATGCCGGCCTCTGGCGTCTCCTACTCTGGCGCTGGCGCAGACAGCACTCGTCTTCCACTTGGTGCGAAGGATTGCCTGTCTAGGGCGAGGGGCGTCATGCTGGACGAATGGCAAGAACGCTTTTTCTCCACCCCGCATCCCTGCGAGCTCCGTCACCTCTCACCTAAACCACTGAAAAAGCCTCTCCCTGGGTCCCCCCGCCCCGCAGCCTGTACATATTCTCCTTGCGGCAGCCAGGGTGAGCATTCTCAGGGGCAGATCTGAGCTGGTCACACTCGGCCCCAAGCCTCTCAGTGGCCTCCCGCTGCTCTTAGCTTCAAGTTCAGACTCCTCACCCTGGCCTACCAGGTTGGCTCGGGCAGCTGCCGCCCCTCCCGACGTCCTTCCCTGTGTCTACGGCTCTCAGCTTCGACAGCACTCCCCCAGGCGCCCCCCGCCCACAGAGGGGTCACTGTCACAGCACTGCGCTGCAATCCCGTGGGCTCTGCTGTGGTCCCCGTCGGATCGGCGGCTGTGAGCACAGAGACCACCAGTGCCTGGGTGCCGGCATAAGTCAGTATTCAGCAAGTCTGCGTGAACAAACGTCTTGTCGTGGCAAGCCCTGGTTTGGGCCATTTGGAGGGAGTTCTCGTCCAGGCACCAAGCCTGTTCAGCGTCTGCTCACAGACCTTCCTTTCCCATGTGCCCTTTACTGAGTGGAGGCAGCCCCACATCACACCAGGAGGCGGGAGCGAAGGAGGGCCCCAGACCCATCTTAGCCACCCCCTCCGATGGGCTGAAGAGCCCACCCCCCTTCCAGCAGGCTCTGGCCTGGTCATTAGAAGTCCCCAGGAAGAAAGATGTCCAGCCCTGCCCTGGCGGGAACATCCCTCCTGCCTTTCATGGCTTAGCTCCTTTGACTGGAGCCCAGTGCCGACCGGGTGGCCAGTGTGTTCCCTGGCCGTGATGCAGACAGCAAGGGACCCGGCGGGCCTCCTAGAGGGTGTGGCCTCAGGCTGGGGGCAGCAGTGAGAGCAAACAGCACAGAGGAAGTGGTTTCCACCCCCACTCTTATGACACAGCAGGTCCTCAGTGAACGATGGTCACCCGTCCCTTGCACACCAGCCCCTGGCCCCTCAGCTGCATGGCTCCTGGCCTCATCTCTCTGCGCAGGTTCTTGGGGCCCCTGTTCTCGCTGGATCTGACAGAGGGTTGCCCCGTACTTCTCAGTCTCTGGGGCTTCAGGACACAGCACTGCAGGATGGGTGGACTTGGGATGGTCCATGCCGACTCCACTCCCTTGAGGAGGGGGAGAGACAGCCCTCCCCACACACAGGTTTAGACGCCTTGCCACTGCCAGGCCCGCACTGCACATCCTTTGTGCTAACCCCCAGCCCAGTATGTGTGGTGTCATGATGGCCAGGGCGAGGGTGTCCGATTTCTCCCACCTGTGACTTGTCCCTGTGGCTGTGACAGTCAAGGAAAATCCACAAGCCGGAACCCCAGCCAAGGAGGCTGGGAGACACTGTACAGTGAGGCGGCAGATCAGTGGGCTCATGTGGCCCCAAATGCCTCCCTCCTTCCTCTCTGACCATCTCACACCGACTCTCTGAGGCCACGCCACACGGTGAGGTCCCTCCGTCCTGGGGGAACATCAGTCCCCAGTAAACCACAGGCACATCAGAGGGGCTGAGGAGAGAGTATACCTGAACCTGACAGTCCTGCCCCCAACAGGAGCCCTGAACTTGCCGTCTCCTGCAACACGCTTGTGGGCCTGGCCGTCCACGGCAGGCGAAGACAGCGGGGGTTGGTGCACATGGCCGGGGCCTCGGGCTGGCTCCCCAACAAGCCTGCCTCTGGTCCCCCGGCAAAGGGGATGTTGGAACCCCTCGGGTACCCAGAGAGGACTGAGCCCTCCCCCACCGAGATCTGTATTCTGGATCCAGAAAGGGAGGGCCGCCTTGCTGCTTGGGGGGCAGGGGGTCCCGGACAAGGGGTGCGACTGGGGCCTGGTCCCCTCTGGGTCCCCACACCATCCACTCCATGAAGCAAGGCAGTCACGGCTGAGGGAACACAAACTCCATGGAGACAGCCTGTTTGTGCTTTTTTGACACTTGTTCAGATTTTATTTAAAAACATGCTAAAAACTTGGCGTTCAATAAAGCCAGGGCCAGGGCGAAGGAGACGCACAGACACGGCACTGCAAGCAGAAGAGTGCATCTGAAACCCACAGGCATGCTCGCCCTGCTCTCCCAGCCCGGGGCAGGGTGGGGCGCGGGCGTGAGGCTTTGCTCTGCAGGAACCCGTCCATCCGGGGAGGCAGGGATGTGGGAGAATGGACCCCAAGAGGCCAGACCGGAGGGGCCGAGGGACAGAGTGAACCCCAGGTCCCCAGCATCCAGCCCCCATCCTATGCCGGGTCCCTGCTTGTTAGCACCTCCACCAATGGGTGGGCAGGGGGCCGGAGAGGAGGGGACAGCCATTTCCATCCACCTGGACTGCTCTTCCCCCAAAGTGAGGGGAACGGCCACCTGGTTCCACGTCAAGCCGGAACTTCTGTGTGAGCAGCCTTCCCAGAGAGAGCCCACGATACAGGCCCACACTGGGGGAGAAGGGAGACAGTGCTCCAGTGGGGTGCACCCGCCGCAGCCCCCTCACGGGCAGTTCTCAGCCCCCGCTCGCCCCCTCCTCTAAGCAATGGCTGCAGACAAAGGCTGGGTCTGCAACATCCCCTGACGTCGTCTGCAGAACCTTGCCCTTCTGAGTCAAGTCTGTCAGCTGCCTGTGTCAAACTTGATGAGGCGGACTCTGACTTTGGCAAGGGAGGGATTCGTTCCGCTAATTCCATCCCAGTGAGACCGGAGTCAGGAGAAGTGAGAAGACACCAGGCCCCGTCACAGAGTCACAGGGGGCAAGGGGCTTGGAAGAGCACCCCCCTCACACACGCAGCCTAGGCCAGGTGAATAAACAGCCAAGCACAGCACGAGGCAACAGGCAGTCTGGGGAACTATGGACAAGGCTCTGCAGACAGACAGATGAGGGGCGGCTGGCGGGGGACACAGGAGCTGCGGCAAAGACTCCAGGCCAGAGGACGCCCTGAAGAGTTGCAGAAACAAGATGGCCAGGGCGGGTAGGGGGATACCCATTCCCCAAAGTGCTAGGCTTTTGCTGTTGGCGTTAACAAAAATCAAAAATTGCACTGATAGGCATAAACAAGCGCCCCAGCCCACCCCACCCCAGCACACACTCATTTTGCACCAGGCCCCGCTGTGCCACTGAATGCTTGCTTGCTGAGGGCCTCTCTGGAGGGACATGGTGGTTTTTCACCTGGAAGCACGTTTACTCAAACGTGCACTTGCCACAACCCCCACCCAAGGACCCACCTTCCCGCCTTCCCCATGGGCGTCAGGGCTGGCATCTCAGGGAGGTGGTCTTTACTCTGCCCGACTTGGCAGACCATCCTACTTTCCACTCCCACCCGCCAAAGTCGTGCATCCTGAACACACCAGAAGTTCTGTACTTCTGGTCCCAACTGTGTTTCCCTTAGGGGAGTGGACGGGTGGCTGGCTGGGTGGCCAGGTGGCAGCTGGAGAGATGTGAGCCCGGTGGGAAATCAAGGTAGTAAGTCAAATGGAGTAGGAAAAGGTGGCCACCCAAAGAGCGGGCCCATCCAGGGAAGGGCACCACATCCTAGCAAGTGGGCAACCTTTCCAAGCTCAGTCCCATGGATTCTGGACTTTAGGTTTTTAACTGCAAAACACGCCCTTAGGCCAGCATGAGTTCTGGCGGGGGCACCCTGCTGCAGTCCAACACCCCATCCCGCCTGTCCACCAACCATGCTGGACACTGGCTGCCTCCTTCCCAGGGCCACTGTAACAAGACCCAGTCTGACCTCTCTGCCCATCCACTTGTGGTCACAGAGGACGTGACTGCCCCACCCACCCCACCATCAGTGAACCCCAAGGAAGGAAATGGAGGTCCTGAGACCCATGGACACCCCTCCCACCCTCCCAGCAGGCAATCAGCAGCCTAGAGAATCTGGCTGGAAGGACCTCGGGCACCAGTCCCACCTTCCCCGCCCAACGGTCATGCGTTCCCTGCCACTGTCTGAGCAGTAAATGTAAGGACTGCTTCCCCTTCCAGAAGCAATGTGAGAAGATGAGCAGCATGTGAACTAGAGAATTATCTGTCCGAGTTTCTAGCAGGAATGTCTGTGAAAGTGAACCTGTTGTGGAAGTGCCCACAGGGGGCGGAAGGGGGAGCCTCCAGTGCCAGTGGAGGGCAGGGGGAAGGAAGAGGGAGAAAAAGGAAGAACTGCTCCTCAGTGACATGTCAGAACCCAGAACAGCCCTGGCCCCGGGCCTGGCAGAGCGCTCCACGGGCCCCAGAGGACCCCTGCGTGGGCCTCAGGCACCACCCACGTGCTGCCCCTGTGCGGGTGCCCCTCCACGCTGCTTCATGCTCCTCCACATCACCTGCCCCTTCCAGGCTGGGGTGCCGCAGACACCCAGTCCTGGCCCGTGCCCCCTCCCTCACGGGGTGTCCTGAGCGACAGCTGGCACGTCTCACCTGAGAGCCCCTGAGCAGTGCACAGTGGTTTGTCCTGATTGAAACTGGACGGACAGCCTCGCTCCCCACCCGACAGGAAAAAAATCAAACTGTTACAGAAATCAACGCAGTACAAAGTTATAAATCAGAAAGCTAACCCTAAACTTATCTGAGAGATAATATTCCTGAATAATTGTAATCAGAGTAAAATAAAATAAAAAAGTTACACTGTAAGGTATAAAAAGCCAGGCGAGACACTCCAGTGGCCTTGCCCAAGGCAGTCAGACCCCTGCCCTGCCAGCCCTGCAGCCCGCCCACAGGGTGGCCTCCCCAGGCAGTCTCTCCACCAGGAGGGAGCATTCTGCTTCCCAGCCCACAGCGGACGGAGTATCAGGACGAGAACAGGCAGGGCAGAGACGTATCAGGGCTGGGGGGCTCCTTGAGTGCACCCTGGCCCCCATGTCTTCTTTGGCAAATATACAGATGCAGGAATCCAGGCCCTCCAGCACCGCGAAGTCTCTGCACCTCCTCCGCACGGGCCCTCCACCCACCAAGAAGGCTGGTGCGGAGCCAGGAGGGCAGGCTGGGGGGGCAGGTGAGGGGTCAGCAGTCTGGAGAGGGCGGGCAGGCAACGCAGAGCTCCAATCAAATCCTTCCCAGGACCGTGTCCACATGGGGCCAGGGTGCCCCTGGCCGCAGCTCAGGCATCGTACTTTTTGCCAGTCCGGTGGATGTGCTGGAAGAGGGTCATGGAGAAGGCCATGCCCAGAATCTGAAAGACAAGGGGGAGAGGGGCCATGGACGGGAGCCCCAGGGCCCGGCACTGCCAGGGGCCCCCAGAGCAGCAGGTATGATGTAACCACTGCGTGCTGGAGGAACAGTGCTGGGATGAAGGCCGGTGGACAGGGCAGGGCACACACAGGACCTCATGGAATGTCTGTCGTTGAACCTCTGCGGCTCAGGAATCGTCGGCCTATTTCCGAGCACAGCTGTGAGGACTGAATGCAGCAAGGGCCTGACCCTAAGGGGCAGCTGGCAGGGAACTGAGGAGTGGGGAGGAAGGGGGCGGGCATATCACAAGGCCGAGGCATTTCTGTTTGGTTCTGGAATACACGACACGACATGATGTCTTTGGCCACAGCAGCTGTGTCTTACAGATGATGTGTGACGATAACATTACACTTGTGTAATGTCCTGAAAGGGGGTGGGACCCAGAGCAGTGCAGGAGGCAGGAGGCGGCCAGCCTGTGGCCCCACGGTCACCGCAGAGTGTGCCACGGACACGCCATCAAGCAGGCGACCGGGGCATGCCGCCTGCCTCTCGGCACTCTTGCACTTGGGATCTGAGCATAACTGGAGGGCAGCATGGCCTGGGGAGGTGGCCCCAGCATTCTGGTCCAGCCCTGACCACAGGCAGCCCTGAGATGAGCCCCATTCCCAGTACTGAACAGGAGAGAGCGGCTTCACCTGCCAGGATGGAAAGCTCTTAAATAAACCAGACATGGTCAGGCCCCCAGCCCCGAGTTTAGGGTAAGAAAGTTAACTGCACGCAGGATGTCGACCATCTTCCCAGGGACCAACCAGTCAAGTTCATGTGCTTCAAGAGGGATCAGGGACTAAAGACTGCTCACCTGGGTAGAAAACCACATCTAGGTGGGCAAAGGAGGGAGTCCAGGAATGCTCATCCCCAGGAAGGTCAGGGGGCTCTCGCTCTCCTCCAGCCATGTCAGCCTCATCTTCAAGAAGGGAGCCATCCCTTCTCAGCCCTCTCCATCACCTATGCAAGGGCTTGCCAAGTGGAGCTGCCCACCCAGTGCTCGCTAATAACAGCTAATACTTACTGAGCACTTCCTGTGGGCCTGGCTGCCCCAAGCCCCATGTTACATTTACGTTCTGTGTTAATGCGAAGAAGTGGCACAATCCTCTTATGCCCACTACACTGATATGGAAATTACGGTGCAGAAGCTAAGCAATGGCTCAGGTCCCGCATTTCTAATAGAGATGTGGGGCCAGGACAGACACCTGTGGAGCCTGGCCCGTGAGCCCATGCTCACAGCTGTTGGCTGAGGACTCGGGTCTCACTCGGTGCAGCCACAGGGTAATGTCCCCGTGGAGTGGGGACAGCTGTATTCACAGGCAAACCCACACTGGGGCTTCAGGCAACAGCAGCACCAGGCCCAGAGCCCAAACGGGAGCCTGCGGGTCAGGCCGGGCTGAAAGGAAAGGCCGCTGGGCCGGGACAGGGCGGGAAAGTGCCGGGCTTCAGGCACCAGGTCAATCACACAGCTTGCACGGGTCTCATGTCCCCCCTCTGGCTCAGGTCCAGCTGGAGGCCAGCAAGGCTCAGGCAGCCCTCTCACCTGCACGATAAGGATGCACATGCCCGCCATGCCGAGCACAGGCTTGTTGTCGTCAAACCACATCTTCAGCTTCTCGTAGCAGCCCTGGGGAGTGGGAACCACATGGGTGAGGCTCCGGCATGCCCACGGGCACCCCTCCTGCCCAGCCCACCTCGTGGTCTCCTCTGCCCCGTCCTTGCTTTTTCCGCCTGTCCCTCCCTGCCCTCTAGCCCACGTCTTCCTGCCTTCCTGCAGGCCCTGCCCTTCCCCTCACCCAGGCTCCACCTACAAGGCCCCCATTCCACCGCCCGCCCCGGCCCTCCGACACCCTCAGCTGTGGGCCCAGCCCCCAGGGAACACCTGCTTTGGCCTCATCCAGTCTGCTCCCAACCGCACGCCCAGCCAGTCCCTCAGTGTCCTCCCACGGTGGTGTCCTCTTGCCCATCTGTCCACCCCACAGGCTCCTGAGCAGAGGCCTCACCGTCCTCCACAGGGGGGTGGTGGCATTGCGCCCGCAGCCCTGAGAGCTCTCCATGCAGCAGCGGTCGGGCACCGTGTTCTCCCCCAGCACGGGGAACCAGTCCGTGTGGTCCGTGACGCCGCAGCAGCGCATCTGCGCGGTGGGGGTGGGAGCGGGGGACACAGGGTCAGACCTGCCACGGCCCGCCCAAGCCTGGCCAGCCCCAGACTCACAGAACCTGCCACCCTGGAGCTCAGCACAGAGACAGAGGCCTTCCTCCTGTCCCTCCGCGGGCCTCAGCTGGGCCTGCAGGGAAGGCAGGGGACAGCTCCTCCCCGGAGGCTGAGGAGGCAACGCCGCCTGCCCGAGCTGGCTGCCGGGCCCCGCTGGACTCAGCCCTCTGCTCACCCACCCGTCCAGAACTGGCTGCCAGCCCCTCCCCAGCGCTTGGCATGGGGCCTCCATGACCACTGACTCGTTTTCCCCTTAGAATCAGAGCCTGCTTGCCTGAGCCCTGATCAGGGGGGCAACTACGTGGCTGGAGTAAACTATGTCTTTCACGCCAGGCTGTCGTGAAGAAGGCCTTGGTACTCTGCCCTTCTCAGTGACCTGTCCTTCCCCGCCCCCTGTCCCCCATCAGCCACAAGCCATGGCTGCCCAGGCCTGCCACACGGAGGCCCAGGTCCTTCTTGTCCCTCTCCGGTCACAGCCCTCTGTGTGCCATCCGGCCCGGCCACTCTTGGCTAGGATCCGACCTGGGCAGCTGGGCAGCGTCTAGGGCGCAGTCAGCAGGGCCGCCCGCCCCTCACCTCGGCCTGGATGATGTTCCAGGCGCTCTTAAGGCCCACGTTGTTCTCCGTGTCGTACAGCAGCAGACCGCTTTTCAGGTCCTGCCTGGCATTCTCATCCACCTGTCCAGTTGAAGGCAGGCAGACAGGTCGGTTGGGATGCGTCTTCCCGACCTGCCCGGGTCACACAGGCCTGCTGGCCCAGCTCTGCCAGGTCGGGGTGGGTGGGGAGGGGAGGCCGCTGGTCGCAGCTCTGGCTCCCACGCGCCCGGCTTTGCTCTGAGGTCTGCCCTGACGCACCCCCAATGCCCAGGACAGCAGAGCTGTCGGGACCAGGGCTGTGACGCGCAGAGGCAGAGGGGGCAGGGGCCTCAGCCTCCCGGATCCTGGTCCAGCCCTCTGTCCCCGCCATGCACCTTCCCCACATCCGGCCTATCAGAACACGCCACGGTAACAAGAGGGCGGCAGACCAGGCAGTCTGACGTGAGGCTGCGTCTTGCCTCTGCGCCGACTGTAACAGAGCAATAATAATGTCCACCTCGGGGTTGTCGTGGAGGTTAAAGGGGACGGCCATGTAGAGCTGCTGTAAAGAGCCCAGAACTAGTGGCTCCAGAGGGCTCTCTCAGTATCACTGCTTGCCTTCTGCACCTGCAGGGGAATTACTGTTTCTTGCTCCAGTAATGGCCACCTGCAGCATGGCCGGGGCAGCTGCCCCTGGACCCAGGCAGCACACACAGCAGGCTTGCGGGGTGCAGCGCACACCAGTCTGCCAAGCCCTAAGAGGCTGTGTGCCAGGCCAGCCACCTCCCAGGGCTCCCACTGTCCCCCTGGGAGCAGCCGCCCTGACCTCCGAGGTCTCAGGGAAGGAAGCATGGCCACCCCCCACTGTGGGCCCTGCTGCTGGTGTCACCAGGATGTTCCTCCTGGTTTCTAGTGGATCGCCCTCAAATCATCCCACCCAACCACCCCGGGAGATCTGAATCCCTTCTCCCAGTGCTCACACTACTGTGCTTGAATACTCTGGGTGACGGGGCGCTCACTAATGCCAGAGGCAGGCAGCGCACTGTGTCCCTGGGCACTCAGGGGGTCCCGGCACCTAAGACTGCACAAGGTGATGGGCCCCGCTGCCCCGTGCCGCCCCCACCAACCTGCCGTCTGGGCCTGCCCCAGCCGCCTTTCCTCGCTGCCCAGGCCCATCCCCCTCTCGCCCTTCCTCCCAGGCGTGACCCGTCAGCACTCTCCCTCTGGCCCGTCCTGGCCCAGCCCTACGCCAGGGCAGCGCCCTCCTTGTCAGGCTCACCTTGTCCATGTAGACGAAGAAGAGGATGAGCAGGGCCAGCTCTGCTAGGAGGATGGCCGACAGCACGATGAAAAACTGCAAGGGGAGGGCCAGGCCCGGGCTCGTGACAGTGGTCATGGCCAGAGTTGGGGTGCAAGCAAGGACGGCAGGGAGACAGGGGCCGGGCAGCACCCAGGCAGGGCTTCCCAGGTATGGGGGAGGCCACCCACTCCTTGACGAATCCAGACAGGTAGGGGAGGGAGATAAAGTAGCCTATCAGGGACTGGGGGAACAACTAGGGCAGGGTGGCCAATCACGAGGAAGGGGGATGTGGCCAAAGAATATGCTAGAAGCAGTTTCCCCGGGCTCGGGCTGGGCACCCAGCTGGCGGACATTCTCAGGCCTTGCCTGACTCCCTGGCCCAAACACAGGGAGATCAGGAGTCCAGAGGGTTAGGGATATGGGGTCCGACTTACACTGAGGAGGAGGCACTTGTTTTCCTTGATGGCCCCCAGGCAGCCAAGGAAGCCTGTCACCATGATGATGGTTCCAATGGCAATGACTAGGTTGGCTGCAGACAGTGAGGGGAAGCTGGGGGAGAAGGTGGCAAAGTTGCCCTGGGACACAGACAGCCAGATGCCCACTCCAAGCAGCCCACAGCCACAGAGCTGGAGAGAAAGGGAAGCCCGTTAGACTGTCGTCACTCTGCATGTGTCTCCATGGCACTCCAAAGGGCGCGTGTCCCCAAGCTCAGCTCTGAGACCCAGAGGGGAAGAGCTGGGCTACCAGCCAGATACGGTCACAGACCAAATCGGGTCAGCCACGTGACCAAACTCAGCCTCTGCACGTCTCAGTCTCCCCACCTGGCAAATGGGATCGTGTTTGCTGAGGAGCAGGTGTGACTGCCTCTAGCGAGGACCTGCAAGGGGGATCCTGGCTACCCCTCCCCTTCCCTTTCTGATCAGTCCACTGACCACTCATAAAGCAATGGGGAACTGCTACCTTTTAGATACTGTATCAGCAAATAAACAGCTTGCCACCATCGAAGCGACTGAAAGCTGCAGGCAGACGTTTATGCTGTTGAGTCCAGTGTAATGTTCAGAAGCAACAGAGCTTCAGAACCCCACTTCGCTACTCTCTGAGATTCAACTCCTTTCTGAAATCCCCAACTGAGGAATTCGGCTTTCTAGGACCTAGATGTCAAAATGGCCTGATTTCAGGAGGAGCTCAAAGCCCATCACATCAGATAACCACAACTTATTTGCGCTTACTCAGTCTAACCAAGCTATGGCGCGGTCTTGGATAGCACACATTTGGATGCACTGAGAAGCAGATCATAGTCACAAATATTACAGACGCACTATCTGTAAGATGGGTTTGGATTCCTTATGTCCCTCAACACCAGTTATCTAAAAGTTCAATCCCCCAAACCATGTGACCTCCAACCCATACAATCCAGGTGCAAATAATAAAAAAAAGGGCACCAAAAAAAAAAAAAGACACAGGTGCGATCATGTAACAAACATTGATAGTCCTTGACACATATGAGCAGTTTCGGTCACGGCACCTGGCAGAGGAGAGGCCCGAGCACTCTGGGTGGGTGCATGGTGGGCACGGAGAGCAAGTGAGAGCCTGTCTCTGGGGCCTGGGAGAGAAGCTCGGAGTCCAGTTCCTCAGGGTCAGACCCTGTTGCCTCACCCAGAAGGGCTGTTTGCACCCCCACCCTGTTCACAGGAGCTGGAAGAACCAATGTCCCACAGATGGAAACAGAAAAGGACTCAGTGGGCTCTCCTAGGCCTGGTGGTGTGCAGGGCATGGAAGTCCATCACTGCCGTTGCCATCCTTCCAAGGAAGCCAGCAGCCTGCCCGACAGACCTGAACACCAACTGCACCCCTGGGGCTGCTGGAGTGGCGAGCTTCGCCGGGGAACTTCCATCTCACGGGCTGCAGATCTCCACACTGCCTTATTTTATGCCCCATATAGCTGACCCTCCCCCCGCCCTCCAGCAGCCCAAGGGAAGTTTGCTGGGTCTGAGGAGCCTATCAATCAGCCAACCAGTATTTCCTGAGCACCAGTGGCGGGCAACGTTCTGTGCCAGATGAGCTACAACCACAGTAAAGACCTGCCTCACCGGGGCCTCGGCTCTGCCTGGACAGAAACAATAAAAGAGCATCTGCCCCAGGCAGTATACACTGGGGCCACATAACTGGTACAAGAGTTCGGAGGAGGCGCTGTCCTGGTCCAAGATGCTTGTTGCAGGAGGCAGTCCCTAAAGGATGGGTAGGCTTCGGGTAGGTGAGGACAAGAACATTCCATCCGGGCACAAGCATAGAGGTAAGGGTGTGGGAGGCCCAGACTGGAGCCAATACCCGGCTCCCGCATGTCCTGGTAATGCAACCTTGCAAACTCCTTTATGCCAAATGAGAATATCATCACCTGCCTTTGGGAGTGTTGGAGGAATTTAAATGGAAGCATGCAAAGTGAGAGGCCAGTACCGGGCATGGTCTCTGAAGGCATTTATTACAGAGCCAGGAGCTGTGCTCTGACTTCACTAATCAAGCACAGCCCTGTTCTCAAGCTGCTCCCCCTCCAGACAGGAGACACAGACATACAAAAGATAAGGCAGCCCGGAAGGAGGCAGAGAGTGGTTCACCACGTGCAAGCAGGGGAAGGTCAGGGCAGCTGCAGAGGCCCCCAAGGAGACGGCACTTCCTTCCCTTGCTCAGTCTGCAAACCCAAACCTGGCACCTTTTAGTAAGTGCCAGGCCCTTCTGAGCGACGGATGGGGTGATGCTGATGGTAAACTGTACCAGCAAAGACCCTGCCCTGGTGAGGACAGGACTCTCACAGGGACACAGATGTTACATAAGCAAACATTAAACAGAATTTCAGGCACCGGTATGTGCTGTGAAGAAAAATAAGGATGGCAGGGAGTTTGAAAGTAACTAGGGACAGAGTGGTCAGGGAAGGTGGCCTTTGAGTAGAGACCCAAATAAAGACAGGACGTGAGCCACATAAGTATCGGGGGAAGAACATTCTAGACAGAGGGAACAGCAAGTGCAGAGCCCCTGAGGTGGGAATGAGCAGGCCGCCCGAAGGAAGAGGCAGCTGCCTACCCATGTGGCTGCAATGGAGTGAAGGGGGTGACAGGTGGTAGGGGACCATGAGGCAAGGGGCGGGGGCTCAGGTGAGACATGATCTTGCAGACGTCAGTAAACACATAGGTGTTGTTCTTAGTATGCTGGGAAGCCCCTGGGGCAGGAGACTGACACGATTTATGTTTTCAACAGATCATCCTCACTGCTATTCAGAGAACAGACCATTGGAGGGCAAAGGGGGTGCCAGAGAGCAACCAGGCGGCAAGGCAGGGATCAGGTGAGAGCCGGTGGCAACCTGCACCAGGTGTAATGGGAGAGTGGCAAGACATGGTCCAATCTGAGATATACTTGGAAGTTGGTGTTGACAGGGCTTGCTGGGCTCTAAACAATAAGTAGGATTTTGATAGATGGGGAACCAGAGATGTGGTTCAGACTGGGCATGACAAAGTGGGGGTGTTCCCATGTATTACTAAACAAGACATGGGTCAGGGAGCTGGAGGGGGACAGGAGCAAACAGAGCGGCTGCCTGGGTCCCCCACACTGTGGAGAGCAGCCCCGCATCTCCTGTGCCCTGGAGCCCTCCCAGCGGAACTAGGTCAAGGCCCCCACGGCGTGTGCGCACTCAGGCCCAGGGCATCCGCCCCATGGAGCGCCTACCAAGCTTTGAGGAGGAATGGGTGCCACCACCCCCTGAAACCACTAGGTGGCGCTCCAGGCTGGGTCGGAAGCTCTGGGCTCGTCACGGAGGCGCAAAAACTTTGATCCAACTTGATCTGACTGTCTTCAATCCGGTCACTTTCTATGCTGCCGTTTCAATTTTCCTTTCATTAATCATACCATGGAAATTCATGATCTTCATGCTGAAGATGTACGGCTCTAAAAGCCAGACCCTGGAATGAATAAGGGGAAAGCCTGCTGCCGCCGGTCACTCCTGCAGATAGAAGAGCTAAAGACCCGGCCTTGGAACCCTGGAGATGCAGGATGCCCCCATCACGCTGCAGCCGGCACACCAGGGCCCCAGGCCCTCTGGGCCCGTAAAAGTTCTCCCAGTACAGCTTCCCCCGGGAGCCAGTTCCCACTGGGAGTGGGCCTGGTGGGGTCCCCGCTCCCCAGGGGAGGGGTGGGCTGCTGTGAGGTCAGGAGCCTCTATCTGGGAAAACCGCCACAGTTCAGAAGGCCCCAGGGGCTGGCCACCTCTCTTCAGATTGGTTCTCTGACTTCCCACTACCTTCTTTGATGTGGTCTGCACGCTTCCCAAAGCCCCACAAAGGAGCCTCTCCTACCACAGAGATCGGCGCTGTTGCCCTGTCCCCACATCTGCTCCCCTTCTCACATCCTGTCCAAGGTCCCACCGCCCCAGGCTAGGTCCCAGGAAGATCTGCTGCCTGCAGGTGCGGCAGTCCTCACAACAGCCTGTAACAAATCCCAGGGGTTGGGGAGGGGGTGGTCACACACTGTGTCCGCTGAGTTCGTGAAAGGGGCTTCTGCACTGCCAGGTGGGGCTGCCGCACACCCCACTGCCCCTCTTCCTGTCCGATGGGGTCTCCAGCTGGGGGACCCTCTGCTCCCGTCTCAATGACCTAGAACCAGCAGAGCCTCTAGGCAAGAAAACAGCCAAGACACCAGGCCCTAAATTTGCAGACAGGGACACAGAGGGGACGGGGTGGTCACACTGCTGGGCTGGGCCCAGACCCCGGCTTCAAGAGCCCCTCCTGCGCCACCGCCCCTGGAAGACCGTGAGCTGTGCCCCCCAACAGGAGAGGGCGCCAAAGCGACAGCATCAGCCCCACCCCGCGTCCGGATCACGGCCACGCTCCCCACTGCCTCTGCCCTCCGCTTTCCATCCCGGTCTGCACAGACCTGCCTGAATCCTTTTTCTAAAAATGCCTCTCTCATTATGCTGCTCCCCTGTGTGACCTTAAGATTCTTTAGCTCTCTGAGGCCGAATTTCCTCTAAAATGTGGGATTTGGACTGGAAAACTTCCCAGGTCCCTTCCAGCATGGGCTTAACCAAGCTGAGACATGCAGCTCCCATCCCCGGGCCCAGTGGTTCTCCACCAGGAGTGATTTTGCTTCCCTGGGGACCTTTCTGGTTGTCACAGCTTGGGGAGAAAGGCTGCTACCGGAATCTTAGTAAGTACACGCCAGCGTTCTGCTAAATGTCCTACACTGCACAGGACAGCCCCACCATGAACAGCCATCCCACCCAACTGTCAGGAGAGGGCGAGAAACCATGGTGGGCCCACCCTCAGCTGTCAGCTCCCCCAGAAGACGGCCGTCAGGGAGAGAGCTCGGCGTGTTCCCTCCAGGGGTGGATGGCATACCATGTAAGAGGAGAGAAGTGTCAAGAAGGCTCCGTGGGGAGCTGGCGAGGACCCAGCGAGGACCTGGCGGAGCAGCTAAGGGAGGCAGATGCGGGGTGCATGCCGACGCAGGAGAGAGGAGTCCTCAGCAGCAAAGGGGTGCCGGGGGAGGGCGAGAAGACAGGAAGCTGACCCCTGAAGCCAGACCCGGCGGGGAGGGAGGCGAGAGGGGAATGGGAGTGGGAGGAGGGGCGGGGAGCTGCCCGTGCTGAGGGGGCCAAGCAGAGGAAGTGGCACAGCCAGAGATCAGTGCCAGAGAACTTAGCTGATGGCATTCGGGAAAATTCCCTTCCAAAACCAGAGAGTTGTCTCAGCTGAGATGACGGAACTCTAGCCAAGCCCAAGGCAGGAAGAGGCAGGGTGACTCGGGGGGCCAGGACCCGGCCAAGGCGAGCACTGGCCGCCCAAGGGCATCAGCCCACCTGGGCCAGCCAGGCCGGGACAGTGCCCCTCTGCGAGCAGACGCGGGCCCAGGGACAAGCCTCCCTACCTTGCTTCTTCCCCTGGGTGAGGGCATTTCTAGATATTTTCAGTTCAGGGCTCCAAATAAGTCCAGAAGCAAATGCGAGAAAATGAGTTCCTGCCCTTGCAACTGTCCCTGGCCTTGACCTCTGTGAGGGCTGCCGGGATTTGGGTCTGTTTTCTTCACTGCTAAATGCCCAATGCCTAGAGCAGTGCCTCTGGGCCCCCCTCCCACAGGGCTCCCCTGGCTGGGCCCTGCACCGACCATGCAGAAGAGACAAGGGGTGGGGGCCCTTCAGACGGCCGTCTTGGGACCCTCCTCACCCTTAAGCCCACCCAGCAGGCGCCCAACAGGTGAACTGAAGCCCAGCCGGGCTTGGCCAGTGAACAAGCCCTTCAGACTCAGCTCGTTTATTAATCCTGCTGTGATCAGCCTGATAACCACATGGCATTTTTCCTCATCTTCACTTTGAACCACGTGAATGTGCAGTTTTAATACATGTTTCTGCCGCATGTCCTGTGTATTCTTTATGCAGGCATCCCATCTCTCTGGGGTGAGGCTCATAATTTCCCCTTCACACCAATTCCCTCCTGAGTTTGTACCCCACCTGGAGCATCGGGACAGCCACTCCCTGTGGTCCCTTCATAGCTGCCACCGGTCTGCCCGTGCGGGGCGGCCGCCTG
Organism: Smutsia gigantea; assembly: GCA_032199065.1. Taxonomy (NCBI): domain Eukaryota; kingdom Metazoa; phylum Chordata; class Mammalia; order Pholidota; family Manidae; genus Smutsia; species Smutsia gigantea. The sequence goes on along the minus strand of JAVSCE010002570.1, from coordinate 37,408 downwards.
GGGTGGGACCCAGAGCGGCACATCAGGGGCCAGCCAGCCTGGGGTGTAGAATTGCTGCCCACCTTCACTAAAACCAAGCTCATCCATTTCTCTTCCACTGTAGGCCCAGACCACGCCTGGACTGCTACGTAAGTACTTGCTCAACGGTGGACGGATGGACAGATGAGGAGGTGGGAGGGCCTGGGTGGGCCACAGTCTGGGAACAGGACCAAACCCTGACATACAAACCCACCTGGAGAAGAAGCCGCCTGGACACCCCTCTTCCCTCCTCCTCTACCCCGTGTGCCAGGGCACTCCCGGCTCAGCCCGCAGCCCCTCGCTGGCCCACTGAAGCCGCCTGGACACCCCTCTTCCCTCCTCCTCTCCCCCGTGTGCCAGGGCACTCCCGGCTCAGCCCGCAGCCCCTCACTGGCCCACTGAAGCCGCCTGGACACCCCTCTTCCCTCCTCCTCTCCCCCGTGTGCCAGGGCACTCCCGGCTCAGCCCGCAGCCCCTCGCTGGCCCACTGAAGCCGCCTGGACACCCCTCTTCCCTCCTCCTCTCCCCCGTGTGCCAGGGCACTCCCGGCTCAGCCCGCAGCCCCTCGCTGGCCCACTGAAGCCGCCTGGACACCCCCTCTTCCCTCCTCCTCTCCCCGTGTGCCAGGGCACTCCCGGCTTTCCGCCCGCAGCCCCCTCGCTGGCCACTGAGCCGCCTGGACACCCTCTTCCCTCCTCCTCTCCCCGTGTGCCAGGGCACTCCGGCTCAGCCCGCAGCCCTCGCTGGCCCACTGGGCGCCTGGACACCCCTCTTCCCTCCTCCTCTCCCCGTGTGCCAGGGCACTCCCGGCTCAGCCACCCCTCGCTGGCCCACTGAAGCCGCCTGGACCCCTCTTCCTCTCCTCTCCCCGTGTGCCACTCCCGGCTCAGCCCGCAGCCTCGCTGGCCCACTGAAGCCGCCTGGACACCCCTCTTCCCTCCTCCTCTCCCCCGTGTGCCAGGGCACTCCCGGCTCAGCCCGCAGCCCCTCGCTGGCCCACTGAAGCCGCCTGGACACCCCTCTTCCCTCCTCCTCTCCCCCGTGTGCCAGGGCACTCCCGGCTCAGCCCGCAGCCCCTCGCTGGCCCACTGAAGCCGCCTGGACACCCCTCTTCCCTCCTCCTCTCCCCCGTGTGCCAGGGCACTCCCGGCTCAGCCCGCAGCCCCTCGCTGGCCCACTGAAGCCGCCTGCTCTTACCTGTCCCAGCCCCCAGAGGTCAGCATACCCTTGGGGCCCGCCCCAGCTGCGGCCTCGGGGGTCTCTGCACAGCCCCCCAACCCAGGCCTGCCCTCCACTGGCCTCCTCCCCTTCGCTTTGCAAGAGCTTTTCAAATGCCAGGTCTCAGCACTCCCTGCTCTCTGTAAGCCAGGGCCCAGCGCAACACATGATGGCATTTAATAAATTAGTAGATGTAGAGGATAAAAAAGAAAACCAAAATGACTTTAAAATTTCACAGCCCGATGTGCAGCTAGTAATGATCCTGGCTCTGAGGGAAGCCGACCTGCCACGAACGGCATCACAGGTGGAAGGGACAGCACAGTGCCAAGCGTGGGGCCCCTGCAGCTCCTTCCCCGTCACAGCCATACAGGGGCGGTGGGCAGACAGGGCTGCCCGTTCCGCATGGAGAGAAAGGAAGGGACAGAGTCACAGAAGTGTCTTTGCTGAAGTCAGCGGCAGGCAGGAGGCGCAGAGCACAGAGGGGCAGCGGTCGCTCAGTGAGGTCATTGCCTCTGACCCCCTGGGGCACCAAGGGTCCTGGTGCTCACCATACGACCATAAACTCCATTCCGCTTCTGCACAATTCTGATTATTCAAGAACTCTGTCTTATTAACTCAAGAATCCACTTCCCTGTGGAAACATACATCAGTCCTAGTTTTGCCCAAGAAGCCCCCCAAGAGCAGGTGTGACAGGCCTTTAAGTACTTGAAGGCCTGTATCCAGCATCCTTTCCCAGGTCTTCCCCCTGCCTACTAACGGGCTTTCAGAGCTTTCCCCTCTGAGTTACCCTCCACTGTTCATCTCTGTCCCCAAATTATAGTTAGATTCCAGCTATGGAGGGACCAGAGCAGAGTACAGAGATGCCTCCTACACGCTGAACTCTCTTTTCCCATTAATCTAGCCTAAGCCCCCACTGGCTTGGCTGGCAGCCACCCCGATTTCGGTTCACATTCAGCTTGTGCATAATTTAAACCCGAACAGCATGATTCCTCGGTCATTCTTTTTTTGACCCCACACTTTCTCTCCAAGCCTTCAATTTCTTCACAGCTTCACAGCCCCCAGTATCACCAGCTTCCATAGGTGACAGAGAGATCACACCCATATTTCTGAGCTGAATTTTCCCCCAAATAAACATTACATAATGCATTTGCATACCTAAAACCCAGTTACATTTTGATTATTGCAGAATGAGGTTATTTGTGACCTAAGATGGTTCTAGGGGAGAGAATTAAAACAAGGCCAACCTGCAAGGATTTTGCGTTGGGGTGCTACAAGCCTCTGAGGTTAATAAGGCTCTTGAATTACATGTTTCAAGAGTCCACTTCTCTCCAGAGAACTTTGTAACATTGAGACCATGGTAATCCTTTCCCCAGTTTGCCAGAACACCTTGTCAGTTGATAGTAGACCCCGTTTCAATACCTCTTATACTGTATGACTCTAAAAGTACGTGGGGATGAAGGAGTCCAGGTGAGGGAGCTCCCACCTGAGACTTTGAGGGCAGCCCCTGTCTACTCTCCAGTGGGCTAAGGGCCTTGGGAGGGGGCAGACATCCAGTCACTAGCAGTCCTGGCCCCCCGCCGGCTGCACACGGGGCCTGGGGCTCTCTGGCCCTGGTATGGTCAGTGGGGAGGAGGCCGGCTTTGCTGAAGCACTGCCCATCTGTTTGGGCCTCCTGGCCCTGGCCTCACCTTGGCACGGAGGGCATCTGCCCTACCCAGGGACTCACTCCAACCAAGGCATCTGTTGGGACTCCAGGTGACAAGCTCTGCAGGAGGGAGAACCTGAGTCTGTCCCTGGAATTCAAAGGCCAGGTAGGGATGCCAAGAGCTGCCCAGTCCCCAAGACAGCCAATGTCCTTAGAGCCAGGACAAGGACTAGAGCTGGGCAGAAGGGGTGTCCACCTTGTGCCACCCCGACTTGGCCCCTTGGCAGTGCTGGTCTCCCACAGCAACCCCCACCCCGTGGGCAGAAGGCTTGCAGAGCAAGTGGCTCACCTACCCCACCTCCACCTGCACCCCAGTTCCTAAGTTATCTGGACTCCTCAAATCTGGTGGCAGGTCCCAGATCAACTTTCTCAGGTGCCAGCATCTTGTTCTACCTTCTCAGGGGGCCAACTCACTCTGTGGGGAAAGGGAAGAGGGGGTGGAGCCAAGATCAGAAGCTCTGAAGGGGCTGAGATGGGCCTGAGGCTGTGCGAAGGACGGAGCCCGAGGAGCAGCCCCCGCGGGACCTCGGGATGATGTGTGGGCTGGGCTGCCAAAGAGCAGCGGATGGTACAAAGCACCTGCCAGCCTTGTAAAGAAGGAGTGATCACTTACCAGTCCGTGAACGTCGATTCGCGTCACCACCGCCTCAGCGGCCCTTCCAGGCAGGCTGCCAGGTGAGCACGCTGCAGCCAGGTGGGGGTGCGGCGTGCAGGAAGGACACCCTGGAGCGCCTGCACCCAGCGATCCCCAGCTCGGTCCTGCATCCTGCTCTGTTCACTGCGGGCAGTGGGAGGATGGAGGCCCTGACAGAGGCAGTCTGCTCGAGGACCTGCACAGATTCTGCACAGGAGGGCACACAGCTGTTTTCCAGCCCTAATCGGGAACACTCAAGAAGGAACAGGCAAGAGGCTGATGCGCGGGGGCGGGGCAGGGGGGGCAGGCACAGGAGTCTCGGCTCTTCCAAAGGTTCTGTGCCCTTTGTGGGGAGAGTAGCAGAAGATGACCCTTGGAAGTGTCTTTTCCCTAAACTCTGGAACTTGTCAACACTTAGCAGGAAGTAGCTTGGAGCCTCAGGCCACCCAGGTCCATAAGGCTCTGGGGCAGGATGCTAGCATGGAAGGGGTCTCTCTGCTGGAGCAGGAGGGCCATCCCTGCACCCTGGGGCATTGCTCCTCAGTCAGGAAAGCCGTGCGAAGACGGCCCAGCTGGGACCATGGCTAGAGGCACAAACTCCCAAGGTCACTGTAAATTGGGATGGGAGGCACCAACGACTCAGAATAGCTTGTCAGAGGAGTCTGGAGAAAGGATTTTCCAATCACCAGCGTATTTTTTCCTTCCTGCATTTGTTTTATTTTGTGCATCTGGGCAGAAAGGCATTTCTGACAGCATCAAAGCCCAGAGTAATATGTGAAGTCAGGGCCCCTGTGGGAGGTAGGGATGGGCTTAAGAAACCAACTCTGAAAGCTCCCACTGAAGCTGGCAGCCACCTGGGCTTCCCTAAGAAAGCAGAACCATCGACAGCCTGTCTCAGAACGCAAAGCCTCAGGGACAGTGATGTGCTGTGTGGCTCTGGCAAGCCACTTAGCCTTCCTGAGATACTTCTAAGAGACCAAGAGAGAAAAAGCACTCCCCCAACCGTCCACAGCACAAGGGGACACCAAGAGGATGAGTGAGGTCATGCCTGCCGAGCCCTCTGTGTTCCTTGGAATATAAATATCTCACGAGGTATTGTGCTATTATTCAAACTCTCTGGAAATGCAGGGAACAAGACAGGATCCCTTGAATTCACATCATATCTTTCTGGCAAAGAGCTCAAATGATCTGGGAGACTATAACTTATCCTATGGAATGCAGGGGACCATTCTCTCTGTTTGAGGATAGGAGTCCACTCGCCCCGCCCCCCCAGCCCCAGAGGGAAAGGAAAATCACACGGTAGAAGTATGTCCATTACTGGGTGTCTCTCCTTCAGTGAGGCTGACCTCCATTCTGCCTATCACGGGATGGAGGCCCTTTTAATCATGTAATGAGGACAGTATTCCATGACTGGAGTTCAGCAAATAACATCTATAATTACACGTAAAGATATCAGGAAAGATCTTAGCTGATAACCAGATCCATCTCGGGCCCTAGGACAGCCACCCACACACTTTAGCTGTAACCCTGGACATGGCCAACACATGGCTTTCTCTAGGGATCCCACAGCCTGATTATTTATACTGCCAGCTGGAGCCAGGTCTGCCATGCCAGGGTGTGGCATTCCTGACATGCTCCGTGGGGGCACAGACTAGTCAAGCTCAGGTCCCTCTACCAGAGAGGGTCTCAGCACCAAGCAAATGGCGAGCTGAGAGCCCTCCTCACCCCGTGCCAAGTTCTGCCCATCTCCTCATCCTTCTGTAAGAACAGGAGACCACAGCCCGCCCCTACATCTGACACGAGTACCACAATTCAGGCTACTCTGCTGAAAACTGCCTGTCTCTGGGCTCGCCAGACATGTGTCCAGGGTCACGGGCTCACGGCGGAGGAGCCGTGCCTTGCTCCCAGCCCCCCTGCAGCCTGGCTTCCCTGTCTCCTGCCTGATGCTGTGGTTCCACCACGGTAGAGCACTGATGCTCCCAAGCGCCGACCATGCACCGGCACGCTTCCCAGCGCTCTGCCTCCTCTGACTTAATCCTCCCAACCCAATGGGGGTGGGGGGCACTGTTTTTGTCCTCCCCATTTACAGATGAGAGAACAAGGGCACAGAGAGGTTAAGTGGTGAAGTAACCCAGGAACTCTGACTCTGGAAACCATGTTCTGACCCACGGGCCCCACTGTTTAGACCTAGTTCATCCCAAATAAGCCAGAAAGGATGTCACCTAGACAATGTCCCTCCTTGGAGAAAGGAAGGCTAGCTATGGGGTAATGTGCAGGAATAAGCCTCTATGGCCTGGAAACCTATTTGTAAACTAGAAGGGCTGGGAAGAAAGCAGCGGCCACGAGGCTGATGATAATGACGGTAGGGATGCTGGTGATGAAGCCAGGTTACTGACCCTAGGACACATGTCAGGAACTGCATCAACCCCTTCCCACAAAAGCCATACAAGGTAGTCACCATGATTTCCTGTCACTCTGCAAACAGGAAAGTGAAGCCATCAGAGGTTAAGTATGTCATCTAAGCTCACACATGGAGCTGGCAGACTTGAGAGTTTAACCCAACTGGATGTGACTCCATTCCCTGCAAATGAAACCTCTCCGTGCCTCCCACAGACCTAAGACAAATCCCAATCTCATTTTATTGAACATTTCCAGCAACTTTTTAGCCCAATCTGAGTGGAGGGAGGTGGGGTGGGGTGGGGGAGCGCAGGGGCCCAGGAGCACAGGCCAGCGGGAGGGAGGTCAGCACGCAGCGAGGCCAGAAGGGGCAGCGGGCAGGGTCCCATCCCGGCACCAGGGGCACCAGGCGGGGTGGGGTGGAGCAGAAACAGCCGATGGGAGCAGAGGAGGAGGGCGAGCACACCCGTGGGGGCAGCCCCTCTGTGGGGAGGGGTGGGGGCGGAAGTCCAGCCAAGGTGAGGCTACCGACTTCACTGTGAAAACTGTTATCTGTTTCTCTGCCAGCAGAAGCAAAAAGGAACAAAATAAACTAATTTGGAGCTCAATGAACCCTCTCTTTGTGCCTACTTTCCCACAAAGCAGGAGCTGGTGGAAATGATCGCAGGCCTCTGCTGGCTGTTTTCTAGTGCGTTCTTTCACAGTCTCCTGAAGGGCCGCCACAGCTCACAGGAGTCAAGCCCTCCCCTCACTCAGTGCCCGCAGCTGACCCACGTGGTCAGCAGGGGCCTCATCTGACCCACCAGGAAACGGAGTTTCACAGGAACTCGAGAAGCGACCCAAAGACCTCCCATTCTTTGAGACGGGAAATCAAGGCGGCCCGACTGACACCTGCTCTTCGGAGCCCCTGCCATCAGTCTCCCGCCCGGTGCCTGGAGGTCCCTGCCCTGAACGAGCCCCGCGCCAGCCAGGGTCGCACCCGGGAGCAGGAGATGGGGAGATCCCACCCCAGGACCCACCATGCCTGCGGGCCCAGCAAGGCCAGGAGAAAAGGGCAGCCTCAGTGTAGGGGTCCCAGGCCAGTGTTGAGTGTCTGGAACAGGGGAGGCTGTGGGCACCCCAGCCCTGGAGCCGGGCAGACCGGGTTCAAGTTCCTGGTGCCCTCATTTCTCTTGCGGGTGGGGGTGGATCACAGAAAACCACTTTCCAGTGCTTGTGTTTTAAACGAGGGATTAATGGTACCTACCACATAGAACTGTATAGTTGGGATTAGATGAGATTCATGAAAATAAACTTCCTAGCATGGCGCCGTGTACAAAGCTATAAACGGGAGTCATTATGAGTATTTATGGCCTGCAGTCTTCGTTCATGCAGGTCACGGAAACCCAGCAGGGCAGCTACAAGGCAGGGCCCAGCGGTGGGGCACAGGGTCCTCCTGCTCAGGCTGGAGCCCAGCAGTTGCTGGCCAGCGCCCGTGCCCGGTGGTGCTCCATGGGCCTCCTCGTCCAGGTAGCACATCTCTGCCCAGACATGCCTGACTCACTCGGCCGCCCTCTCTCAGTCCCCAGCCACCCATCCCCGGGAGGCAGCTCGCTTTCCGATTTGTGAGCCTGCTTTCTTTTGGCAGGGAGCTGCCGCCGTCTGTGCTCTGGACCGTAAAACAAGTTTTCATCAATAAATTAAGATGAGCCGAAAGCCAGCTCAAGAGGAGGCGGGCTGAGGCAGGCAAGCGGGCGGGGAGAAGTCGCTCTGGGGCCCAGAAGGAGCCGAAGAGACCTGGAAGCAGCCCTGGGTCTCCCCACCTCCTCTCCCTGGATCCCCAGGGCCCCATCTAGCCTGGGTTTCTCAGGCAGGGGGCCACCCAGGCTCATCCCCCGCCGCCCTCAGGTCCCTTCCATCCTCGGGGCGAGTGAGCAAGTGTCACAGGTGAAGCCAGCCTCTCAGCAATGCTCTGAGCCCTAGTAACGATCCCAATCCCTGGGTAACACCAGCGAAGTCTAGTCAGACCCTTGCCTGCCCAATCACTGACCAGAGAGACACACCTCTGGAGATGAAACATCCTCGCGGAGCTTCCCCGCTCCTCAGCATGGCCTCTCGGGTCCCCCAAGTGCACTTCAAGCACCTCTGCCTCCACACCTTGCTCACAGCCTCTCTCCCTACCCAAAGAGTCACCCTCTTCCTTCTTCAGCTTTCTCAACACAACCCAGGCCTTCAAGGCCCAGCCGACCTCCTCCTGTCTGACCAGCCGTGCCCTGACCCCCGCCTGACATTCCACAGTGGTTCTGACTGCCTGACCACTCACCAGCCTTAGAACCTTCTCCTGCATTGCCAGGACTGACCTACAAATGGCTGCAGGGAGAGGACCTCCCACCCCGACCCTACAGTGCATTTCCCTGGCGTCCGGCTGCGTGCTGGGCAGAGATGTCCGTGTTCACGAGTAGCCGGGTACTGACTGAGTGAGTCCAGGTGGAGGAGGAGTACGGGAACATGAAGAACCGCTAGTTCTCAGCTGGGCGACAGGAGCGCCTCCCCGAGCCTGGCACGATAGCGCCTGACCCTGTTCCATCCCTAACGCTCTTAAACAGGCCAGAGCTATGGCAGGAGAAGGCCCACCTGCCGTCCACCGCCACCCACGGAGAGGTGTGCGGCTCTGCATTTGCTCATGAGCTAATAGACGGGAGAGTCTGTAGATAAGGCCGCGTGACGGACCCAAAAGTGCACAGCACCCTGGCCGGCAAGCTCTGCTAAGTGGACTTACACCCTCTGCTGCACATAAGACAAAAGGGTGACCCCCCTGGCCCTAGTATCCTCAGATCTCACCCCAGGCGTGTGAGGAAGATGGGGTGAGCTCGGTCAGTCACTTCTGGGGGGGAGGGCTGCGGCCTTCGAGCTGAGGGGCCCTTGAGCTGGGAGCTGGGATCCCCCCTCCTCCCAGGGTGGGGAGCAGGGGGGAAGGGCCAGGCCTGGTCTGGGCCTGAGAAGCACTCTGTGATTCCCTCTCACTCTATGATCCAATCCCCCCAGGTAAGAAAACATGCTGGGAGAGGAGACTTGCTCAGGGTCCCCCAGCCCAGGGCCCAGGCTGATGCCAGGCACCCTGCCTCAGGAGCCAGCCATTCCAAAACACCCAGACGGAGGGAGGAGATGGCAAAGTTTTAGGCCACAATGACATTATTCACGACTGCTAATTATACGCCAACCTGGATATACATCAGAATCGATTACTTCCCCTCCCTGGAAGGAGCAGAGTAATGTGAGGCCTTTGATCATGTCCAGGATGGGGGAGGCCTGCTCTAGGCAGATCCCCTGCAGGCCCCGGCCTCTCCTCCTGGCCCGCTCCTACACCGCGCACGCACGCACGCACGCGCGCGCACACACACACGCACACGGATAGCACACCCTCTACGGAGACCTGGAGGGGGAAATGATGCCATTTCATAAAGGGCAAGCAGGGGGAAATAACCTATGTTAAATTGTGAGTTGGCAGGAGTTGCTGAGAACACCCTCACACACACACACACACACACACACACACACACACGGATAGCACACCCTCACACACACACGGATAGCACACCCTCTATGGAGACCTGGAGGGGGAAATGATGCCATTTCATAAAGGGCAAGCAGGAGGAAATAACCTATGTTAAATTGTGAGTTGGCAGGAGTTGCTGAGAACAAAGTTAAATGAACAGAGTAGAAACATATTGACAATAGCAAAAAGAAACAATCACTACACATTTTCATATGAGATGCGAAGGAATAAATTTGCTCTCGCTTCTGCTTATTCAACAGAAAGGGGAAAGAGAGAGAGAGAGTGAGCAATAGTCAGAGAAGGAAGAGGACACAGCAGAACGCAGACGCCTGCACTCTGTGGCTCCACATTTCCCTTAAGCTTTCAAAAGAGTGTTTTTGGAGATACTGGCGGACATAGGAGTCAGAAAAAATAGAAGAAATAATGCTATAAGTGGATAGATTTAGGGTGCTGCCTCCAGGGCACCCACAAAATAGACACTCTGCAATTAACCCAGAGAGCTGCCACTCCCATCCACTGGGCAGCTTGGCACCTTTGGAAGTGGAAGTTACTAAAAAAAAAAAAAAAGATTTTACTTAGAGCTGGAACCATTAGCATTCGAGGCACCAGCTGCCCAAGGGAGCTCGAGTCTGGCTCCACTTCAGGAAAACTCTGACCTCTTTTGCAAAAGTGAACCCCTGGTGGAGGCCTATGGATTCTGCCCCTTGACAGAAAGTGGGTCACCACAGCCCAGAAAGGGGGGTGCACAGGCCACAGGGAACCTGCCAGTGACCATGACCTCCCTCGCGCCCCCCTCACCCACCAGCAAGCCCGGCCTACCCTGCCTCCAGGGTCGGTGTGCAGCCCACCCGCTGCCCTCCCTCCCCATTGAGCTCTGCAATCATCTCCTGCCTCCGGCGGCCCCGCCCCCCCCCCCCGTCCCTGTGGCCCGTGCTCCACGGAGCAGCCAGCCTGGTCCCCGTTCACATCTCCAGTGGTTCCCTCTTGCATGCAGAACAGATTCCGAGTCCCTCTCAAGGCCTTCAAGAGCCTGCCCACTCTGGGCCCTGCCTCCCTCGCCTCCACTGTGCTACACCACACCGACCTGCACTTGGGGTTGCCTTTGTCCAGAATGTTCTCCTCAGGAAGTCACGCGGTTGGTCCACACCTACTCTCGGGTTCTCCTTCCCATCTTGTGTGACAATCCACTATTATTTTCAGTGTTTATTACCATGTGCCTTCCCCAGTAGAGGGTGAGCTCAGCGAGGTCAGAGATCCCTGCCTGTTCCCCACGCACCCTCTGTGCCAGGCACCAGGTAAAGGCTGCAGAAATCTGTGGGAGGGGTGGAGGAGGGTGGGGACCAGGGCTTGGACATCCTCTGTCCTTGAGAACTTTACAGTGGCATCTAGTCTGTGTGGGTTAAACTTCTCAGGCATCACCAAGCTCCTGGAGTGGCAGCGGGTACTGAGCTGCGGCTCAGAGAAAGGCTGTAGGACGTGAGAAGCTCTGGCAAATGAGAACAAGAGGAACAGGGGCTATGAAGTCAGGGGACTCACATGAGTTAAAATCCCTACCCTGGCCACGCAACCTTAGGAAAGCGACTCTCTCTAGGCCTTAATTCCTCATTCACAAAATGGAGACCCCGCCCCCGAACTGACAAGGTTGAGTAAGCATAGCGCCTGGTGCAGGCAGATGCGCACAGAAAGCTCTCATTTCCCAGGATGCGGGGGGCTCAGGCCCCCACGTGCTTTCGTTCAGTTCACCCTCCTGCTCCCCGAGCATCCCCATCACTTCTGTGTCAGCCGCCTCATCTCAGGATCTCACCTAAAGGACACAAGACAGTGAGGCGGGGGCAGCGGGGGCTATGGTGACCCTACCGCGGGGCTCTAGGAGCAGGTCATGCTACCCACTGCCTTCATGAACACACTACATGTGCCCTCAGATGCCAAGACACCCCTGTTGGGAGTTACTGGGGGAAGTCTGCTCCCAGACCAGCCCATCGAGCCCAGGAGCAGGCGCTGGGGGGTGGGGCGTGGGGGTCACAGCACGGGGCCTGGGTGTGCAGCACCCCTCGACTTCGAGGCTGACCCTGAGCCCTGGCGAGAGGGGGAAGAAGGGGCATAGGAACCAACTTGCCTGACATCTTGGTCTCAGACACAAACCAGCAGCTCAAACCCAAGGAAGGGGTCAAGGCTCCCTCTGCCCTTAGTCCCTCCCTGAAGGGGAAGATAGGCTAGGCTGCCCCACCCAGAAATGCTCACTGAGGTCTCCCTCCCTCCGGGATTCTAGGACCTGCCGTCCCCTCCCCTACCCCAATGGAGGGGACACCAGGGAGATTTTGAGTTCCAGAATATATCCTTGGGTGCGGAGGATGTGTCCTGGGCTCACAGCACCCAGACAAAAACGTATCTTGTCACAGCTCTCCGTCTTGGAGCCCCAAAGCCTGGAACTTAGGACACCAGGGTGCAGATTCAGCCCAAGCCAGTCAAGCTGCCCCTCTAGGTGGCTCAGCCCTCAACTAGCCCTTGAGACTCCCAGCATCCACACCCCTCTCCTCCCCACCCCCAGGTGTCCTTCCTAAAACTGCCTTTACCATGTCATTTTCATGCTCAGGACCTTCGCTGGTCCCCCCGCCTGCACGAGGGGTCCAAGCCCGGTGGCCTGACAGTCAAGGTCCTCCACAAGCCGCCCACAGGCTCATCTCCCTGTGTACCCCATAGTGGGCCACTTCGCTCCAGTAAAATGGAGAGGCAAGTTCATCCCTGTGTAAACATCCCCTTGTTTGTGCAGAGCCTCTGTCTGGAAGGAAGATCCTCCTCCTCCTGACTCACCCGGCACAGCCAGCTAAGGGCCTGCTCCTTTCAAGGTGTCTTTCCCTGGTGAAGAGCATAAAGAAACCAAAGGAATAAAATCCAGTCCTCTCCACTTCTGGGCACTTGCAGCACTAGACCTCTGCCCAGAGTCTCCTGACATGCCACTCTTGGTGGTGAGAAAGAGGTCATTTGCAGCGGGTGAGAAGAGCATACAGATAGGGACAGGATGGGGACAGATCACAGGCTGGCTCCAGAAACCCTGCTGAGATGCCAGCGAGAGAGACAGGAGGTGGCAGTGGAGGGACCTGGCTTTGAGCAGGAGAGCTTGCTGGGGATAATTTATTCCCCCAGTGTCTCAGCGGGTTTCAGCTGGTTGAGTTTATAATGGAACAAGCAGTCGCTCTTGTTCTTGGACGCGGCAGCTCTGTGATGGGGGGTGAGCGCCGCAGAGACAGCAGCTGTAAATCAGAGTACAGCCCAATGATGGGGGCCATGACATCCTATAGGGACCAGATTTTACAGTCCCGGAAAGAGGAGGTTCCAAGGAAGCTGTGAGCACGGCCTGCCCATCTCAGCAGGTAATGGGGCAGGGCCCCGCTCAGGGAAGGAAGGGGATCAGCTTTGGAGAAGAAATCAAGGCACTTGAAGGGAAAGGAGTGGGTGCCTCCTATGAGGCTGGCAGCAACCAGAGCTGGAAACCGACCCTTGCTCTGCAAAAACGTTACAGCGTTGTGGCTCCAGCAGATGGGGTGGCAACGCGAATCCCCAAAAGCCCAGTGAACTACTGAGGAAGCTTTCTGCTTTTACTTACAGGAGTCGTTGGAAACTTGATGGGGAGCAGTTTCCTAACTCATCAGACCATGGATGGAGTTGAGATAGGGCTGGTAAGAGGAAATCCTGACCTTCAATGGGGCCAGGGTGGCACCTTCCACCCAACTCACCCTGGCATTCAGCAAAGCCAGGTTCCTGGGGCCTAAGCTACTTCCCAGGAAGCAGCAATGTCCTTCCTCATTACCTACAGAGCAGGGCTGGCCCAGTACCATCCTCCCGGCGGGGTGGTCCCATCTGACAGATGGTCACGGAGCAGAGCCCATCTGGCATTGCAGAAACACGCCCTCCCTTGGAGGGACCCTCCTGAAGTCCAGCTCCATACTTCTGCTCTGGTAGGCGATGTGGAACAGTCATGACTTCGGGGTTCTTCTGCAGTCCCCCCGAAAGAGTTAATCTGGCCTCAAAGTCAAGATCAGGGGCACCGCTATGGAGCTTATCTGACCTCCTGAAGGGATTAGCACCCAGCTCAAGAAATGCCAATCAGCCAACAAGGCCGAATTTAACCTCGTCCATCCCTCCCAGCCCTGGCCAGAGCACTCTCAAAATCGACGATTACGCTAGAGGCAGCTCTCCCTGCAGTCCGTCATTGGCTATTTATAACCCCTCTCCTTCTATGGGGAACCAGATACCTCCCATCACAGCAACGTGCCCCGTGCCAGGCCCGTGGCCTTGGCCTTGGGGACCTGGGCCAGACCCCTGCCAGAGGCCCTTCCTCAGGTTCCATGGGGCCCTGTTCCGTCACCCCTCTGCCACTGGGGGCTGCACTCAGTAGGGTCCCTGGTTTTCAGGGCAGCTCCGTGGGACACTCCATGGATGTGCCTCGGCCCCCAGCCTCTCCCGCCAGCCCATCACCCAGTGACCTGGCGACCTGCCCCTCCAGCCGCTGGCTCTCCCACTTGATCTCCTCCCTCCTTCTTGTTTCTTCATCACCTCCCTTGCTCCTGACAACCCAATGAATCAAAAGAAAGGGCAAAACAGGAAAAAGGGTGGAAGTGGGGGCGGGTCAGGGCCTGGTGCAGGCCTCAAAACTTCTGTGAGAGCTGGGTGAATGGATGCTAACCTGTGGTCCACCCCAACAAGGGAGGGGTATTCACAGCTGAGCAGAAATGAGCTCTCAAGCATGAAGGGACATGGAGGACCTAATGCATGTTACTAGGTGAAAGAGGCCAGTGTGAAAAGGCTAAATGCCTTGTGACTCCAAGTATATGATGATCTGGAAAAAGCAAGCTATGGAGACAGTAAGAAGATCAGTGGTTGAAGGGGAGGGGCACAGAGGATCTTTAGGGCAGTGAAAATACCCAGTATGACACTATAATGATGGACACATATCACTATACATTTGTTCAAACCCACAGAATGGACAACACCAAGAGGGAGCCGCACGGTAAACTACGGACTTTGGGTGATGAGAGGTCCACCTCGGTGACAAGGTGCCCCTCTGGTGGGGGATGTTGATAATGGGGAGTCTGTGCACGTTGTGGGGTTGGAGGTCTATGGGAAATCTCTGTACCTCCCTCTCCATTCAGTTGTAGACCTAAAAGCCTTAAAATAAAGTCTTAACAAAAAAGAGGCAAGTGACCAGCCAACAGCCTTTCCTGTAAGGACGTGACTGGCAGGAGGAAGATTGCTCTTGGCCTCCAGGAAACCAACAAAGGCGATGCGCATACTCAGAGGTACACAGGGGCATCCAGCTTTGTCCCCACGCGTCCACACCGCTAGTGAACTGCCCTCTCATCTCTGGACCCCCGGGAACGCCATGGCTTCCAAACAGTGCCATACCCTCCAGGGTTCATTTGTTTGCCCACATACAGGCTTCGCCTACAACACGTCTGTCTAAAAGATGCTGACCTCATCCGAAGGGTGACCTAAAGGGAAAGGCTCCTTCTGAAAGCTAGTCGTTCTTCTGCCACCAAAAGAAAATCCCATCAGTGCGGGACAAAAACAGGCACGCAGGCCATGCTCCCTATACCAGCTACAATGGCCATATCCTGTGGGGTGGCATGGGGACAATCTTATGAATATGGTGGCAAAGGCTGAGTGGGGAGAAAGTGCTGGAGAAAAGTTTAATAATAGAGCTGGGTTGGGCGCGGCCGTTTCCTTTTTCAGTCGCCCTGACCGGCTGCTCCCATTACGTGATGCGGCTGTGCGCAGGGCCAGTCAGCTGCTGGGGAGATTCAAACCCAGGTCAGCCCAGGGGCCGCGTCTCCTCAGGCCACCTCTGTGAAGGGTCCACATGCTGCGGCCGGATGAGGGCTGTGCACAGACTCCCTGGGCTCCCCTAACGCAGCCTCTCTATAAAAAGCCCGGGGCTGGCGGGGCAGACAGTCAGGCCAGAGGCCCCAAGGCTGACTGTCCCGCACCTATCAGCCCTCCAGCCCAGCCTCGCGTCCTGCTCCCCACTGTGTCTCTTGACTGTAGGCTGCTATTTTGGGCTCTGGGGGACACAGGGGAGCTGGTGACTGCAGCAAGCCCACATAGTGGGCAGGCTGGCGTCAGAGCAGCTCTCCTGGCGACAGGGCAGCTGCTGCCCTCTCTCCAGCCTCTCCCCGTCCCCTGGAAACCAACAAATACAGTTTGCTCAACAGTCAACACACGTGTGTGAGGAGCACCCCAGGCAGTGCGTACAGACTGCAGGGAGACAGGTCCACGTGGGAGTATGTGGTACACGCTTGCCACCATTAATGGGCCACTAAGGGAAACTGACTGGGGATCAACATTAAAAGAATAAAATTGGAAAAGGCATGATTGAAAACCCAGCCCTGAGCAAGTCCATCAGCAACTCGTTTCCCATGTCTGTTAAGTGAGTTTACTAGCAGTACCTCCTTTGGGGCTGTCACGATGTTAAAATGAGTTAATGTACAAAAAGCACCTAAAACAGGACCTGGCACCTAATAATGGTCTACAGGCATTGGGTACTGTCATCACCGCTGCCACTGTCGTCGTCGTCATCGGATGGACAAGATAGTGGGCGTGGGAAGGGTGCTGAGCATGTGCTCAGGGCCTGGGACCTCGGGACCAGGCTGGCCTGGAAGCCCCTGTGGACCTGACCCAGGGGTAGGGAAAGCTGAGCAGCAGTGTCCAATTCAGTGTGGACCTGCCCATGGTTCTCCCTGCCTCTCCTCACATATAAACTCTGCATTTAGACCCCCAGCGTGGGGATGTGGGAGGGCACCTCAGCATTGACAAGGTCTCGCAAAGCAGCTGGAGCTCTGAAGGCGGCCAGCACCTGGCCCAGGAGTGGGCCCCAGCCTGTGCTGCAAAGTCACACCACTGCCCCCTTTCAGGGAGAGTGAGGCGCATGCCCGCGGCTCTGGGCGGGGCGTTTCAGCCGCATCATTCTAGCTCCTCCTCTCAAGCCAGTCAGGGGAGGTGGGCACTACTATCCAAGGCTGGCCGCAGGGCCAGGACCCGCCCCCGGCTCTGTCGGACTTCACCGTCCTTCCCCCTCCCCTGCAGGGCGCCTGAACCCCTGAGAAGGTCTGCGACATGCAGATGCCCAGGAGCCATGCATCAGAATCTCCAGAGCTGTAACCACCCATGTGGCCAGCCCGGAGGGGGCTCCCCTGGGCTGAGGCACCCCAGGGCCCTCTGCCCCTGGAGACCTGCTTTGCTGGGGCCCCTCCTCCCCACCTACCCTCTAGAAAGAATGTCCTGTTGCTGCCACCACCACGGGCATCTCACCCCCATGACGGGGCTCCTGGGGACAGCAACCAGATTCCAACAACAAGTGGCCTTCTGGGAACCATTAATGAGGAATGACTGTTTTCTGGCTAAGCTGATCCTGGGCCAATCGGTGGCTTCAGCATCACTGCAGTGCCACCCATCTACGAGGGCATTCTGCGACTCTGCGAGTCTTCGTGGGCGAGGGAAGCCGCTGCAGTGACCGGCCCACAGAGCACTTCCTTGCGGCAGGCCCCCGCCCTCTACACCCAGTATCTCGTTGCACCCCCACTGCATCCTGCGAGGTAGATGTCGTCATCATCCCACGTACATCTGAGACACTGCGGCGCAGAGGGACGAGGGAACTTGCCTGGTGAGAGGCTGGGCCAGTCACATCCAGAGTCCAGGCTCTTACGCACTGGGCCCCACTGCATCCTTCCCGAGTCACTATCACATAGTCCAGGGCTGCTGGTCAGCCTCACAAGGCATCGAACAGCCTTTACAGCCTGTTCTATTGTCTGTTTACTTGGTGTTCTCAGGAAGCCCTGTCTGCTTAGACTGGGCGCTGTCTGGGGGGGAGAGTGACGCTGGCAAACGAGGCAACAGCTGGGGAACAGGAGATGTCCCCAGGGTGCTGACGACCATTCCCCCAGGCTGCAGGGACACTCTGAGAGGCGGACCCCATCCAGGTGAGCCCACTTTCCAGAGGTGAGAATGAAGAGGAGGTCAAGCCACTTGTTCGTACACAGTCACAGCAATGCAGAGGGAGCGTCTCAGGGCCAGTTCAGGGCTCACCAGGCAACTGTGAAGACCTCTCCCAGAATGCCCTGGGGCAGCCCACCTCCAGTCCCGTGCCCTCCGCCCAAGACAGGGAGAGTGGTACAAGCCCAGCAGCCCCACGAGGGAAGGGTCCCCAGCTCAGCCTGCGAGGCACCTCTCTCGGCTCCCTTCAGTTTAAAATAGGCCATGAGGATGCCTGCAGAGATCCAGTGCTCCTGGCAATCAGGAGGGTTGTATTTCTGGCTCTGCACCGTGAAATGCTGGACCAGGGAGGGCTTCCCAAACCAACAGCTGACTCCGGCTGTGATGACAGGACGATCCTGAGAGAGTGGCCCAGGCCCAGCCAGCGGCAGGCTCCGCTCATGTGTACAGTAGGTGGGGGCCGTCCCCACCCAGAGCTCTGGGCGCAGAGCAACGGCTATATAAGGGCATGGGGCTGGGGGGAGCCCGGGGGGCTGGGATTTCTCCCTGGCCCCAGCAAGAGCTCCGCTCACACAGGCATGCACACACCTGCCGCGGATGAACATTCCCGCCTGCCGTTCCCTGGCCTGGAATGGGCTTCCCCCTCTCGCTGCCATCACCATACCCTCCAGCCACTGCTCTCATCTCTGCCCCAGGAAGCCTTGCCAGAGACCCCACATCCCAGTCACACCAGCACCAGAGGGTGTGGACATCACGTTGCCCACAAGCAGTGGTGTGGGAACTGGAGGTGTTTGGCCTGAAAGGGCTTGGAGGATGTGGCAAGGAGCATGGGGGCAGGTTTTAGGCATAAGGACTGCCGTAGCTCACAGTGTCTGGACTTACTGTGTGAAGCTCTGGAGGACAGAACAGGATCTGAGAACTAGAACCACAAGGTGAAAAATGAGGCCTCAGCCTCACTTGCCCAGAGCCTCGGAGCTGATGAACATGGCGGTGGCCTCCATAAGTGTGGGGGAGACCCCGTGGCCAGGTGCCAAGACCCTCTGCTTTCGGGAGGGGCTGTCCCATGAGTGGTCCGCTCGCCTCCCACTCTGTTCCCACATTACCCAGAAACTGCCCAGAAGCAGAATCTTCCTTCCAGGTTGGCTCCCCAACTCCGAGCGGCTAGCTGTCTGGGTTCTAGGGCAGCCAGCGGGTGCCCAAGGCCAGTGCAGGAGGCCCAGGGCAGCCGTGGGGTGCGGAGAACCCACTGTCCTCTGCGTCTTTCTTTTCTTTATAACCAAGGTGTCCTTGGTAACAAAAGACTCTCGTCCCACATACACACCTAGAAATTCATCAAAAGGCTCACAGTGGTCATCTCTGGGTGATGGCGTTATGAAGGATTTAATTTATGCTCTTTTTTTTTTACCTCTATTCCTTCCAGTACTCTCCAGTGACCACATACTAATTTTAAGATCAGAAATAAACTGTTAAAGAACCAACTTCCTTCTCCCGCTCAGACACCCTGTCACTGGCAGAGGGCGGCCCCATGCCCCCAGCATGCTCCCATACCCGGGGAGGGCATCCACCTCTAGGGCAGCCCACTGTTTCCAGGTGCCAGATGCCGTGGGACAGTGTGTGCATGGAGTAGGTGCGCGCAAGTGTCACCTTCCTTCCCACAGTCCTGGAGGTGGGCCCTAGTCACCTCCAAGACAGCCTTGCCCTTCAGCGCGCCTGCAGCCTCCCTAAGGAACCCTCATGGCATGAAGCCAACAAGCCAGACACCCTTCAGAACGCTGACCTTCAGGTGGGATGGCGCTACCGCATGTCCATCATTGTGATAATACAAATGTGTGGTGGGGGGACAGGAAGGTGAGGAAGAAGGGGAGGCGGGAGGACATGAGTGGCATGGACTAGAGCACATCATCCCCACATGCCCCCAACCCCCACGGGCCATCCAGTCCACCTTCAAGCCCTCCGGGCCCCTAGCGCCTTCTTCAGAGCAGGCCATTGTGCCCAGCAGGGCCATGAACCTGGCCATCCCAGGCCTGGCAACCTATGACTAGCCCAGAAGCTAGGGGTCAAGCTCGGCACACCTCTGGTGCTCCATCACAGCCCCAGAAGCCGCTTCTCCTGTACAGACACGATGCCATGAGCCGGCTAACCTGGAATGGGCCACCTCTGCGGCTGCTGGGAAGCCGACCTCAGCACAGGCAGGCTGGGCTGGGAGTGGGGCAGAGCAGGGGTCCGCGTGCCCTGTGAGGTGGGGGTTCTCTGCGTGCACTGGCTACACAGACCTAGGGGAGGGGTGACGGCCTCGCCCTCAGGGTGCCCCAGCCTAATGGGGACACTCACTCTGGCACATCAAACACAGCAGACACACAAGAGGCAAGGGGCAACGTGAGGTGTAAGGGGGCCTCCCGGAAAGCTGTGAGGACCTCATTCTGGACAAACAAATCTGCGGAGGGTTAGACCAAAGTTTGCGAGATCAGGAAGGACAATGGCAGAGCCAACGCTGACTTGTCCAACAGACCCCGAAATAGAACCTCAGGCGTCCCTTGAAGCCTGAAAGAACTGGTCCGAGGACACATAAGAGACAGGTAGCTCTGTGCAGTGGGCAAAGTCAAGGGGCTCATTACCAGGCAGGGTGGCACAGGCTATAAACACGGCCAAGATGAAGGCGGCCCAGAGAAACTCGTGGACAACAGGCCCACAGCTGTGGCCATTACAGCAGGGGTGCTGGGGATGCGTGCTAGCTTCCCACTGACAGATGGGCTGCTGGCCCAGCCTGGGGCCCCATGGGCCGTGGGAGCAGAGGCACAGTCACCACCACGCAGCAAGGTGCAGGGCCGCGGAAAGCAAGCAGGATCCCGAGTCAGCCACGGAGTTCAAACCCACCTCCCTCCCTCACCAGAAGCTTTGAGTAAATTAGCTCTAAGGGGCTGTTGCCTCATTTGTGAAATAAAGGATGCCTCCATGTAAGGGTGATCTGAGGATTAAGCCAAATAACGCATGAACCCCAAGGACAGTGCCTGTTACGTGGAAGGCGCATGCGAGTAGATGCTAACAATCCATATCCACTTCACGAGTACATCAGACGTGGTTCCGCCGACAGGGACAGGAGACACACACTCAGGTAACCAGGCATGAGTAAAAGTAGTGAGGGTTGCAGAGGACAGAGACCAGGGAAGAGTTCAGGGGTTTGCCCTGAGGAGCTGGGGACGGTCCAGGGAAGAAGTGGCACTTGAGATGCAATCTTCAAGGAACAGGGGAGGCATTGGAGCGCTGCCTGTGGGCACCCAGGGCGCTGTGTGTGAGAGGTGGAGGCGGGACAGACGGGGGTGTAATCCACAGGGGCAAGACGTCATCCAGACAGTGACTCGAGGTTGGAAGGTCCAGCTGATGGAGATGGAGGAGCATGACCTCTGCTGGTTTCTGGGTGACCGTGGCAGTGGAACTTCTGTGCAAGCAGAGAGGCTGTTAGCATGGCTAGGGCCCTGGGAAGAGCATCCAGCTGTCATGGATCACATGAGCTACGAGAAACTGGGGACAAGGGATCCAGGAAGAGCCTAAGGAAGGGCAAGGGGCAAGTGAGTCCCAACTAGAAAAAGGCAGTACAAATGGAAAGGCAGGGTACAGGAGGGCCAGGCAGAGGCTTTGAGCCCAGGAGCTGGGCAGACAGTGGGCCTGTCACGGAACCAAATAAGAGAGGACAAAGGAGGGCTGTTGACGCAGAAGATGAAACTGGTTTGAAGAGCCCGTGGGGGGTCACACGGAGCCTTGGGACGTGGCTGGAAGCTTGGAGGCTGCAGTTTGGCGTCAGAAGACCCAGCTCGGCCACGCACTCTGCAGCCTCCAAGTCGAATCCCTTTGGGAATGGGGTGGAACCCAACAGGCCGTGGCTCGTTATGCTGTGCCTGAGTTCTCCCACCCAAAATACGACTGAAATAGTCCACTTAGCGGTCTTGCAGTGACGCACTGCAAGCAACAAAGCACGCTACGTGGGAGACACTGCACAGGAAAAACCCAGAGGCTGGGCACGGCTGTGGAGGAAGAGCGAGAGCAAGGGAAGGAAAGGGCCAGCAGGGCGTGGGGGTACATTATGTCCAAGAAACAGCCCTGGAGAGAGCAGAGAAGCAGCAGGCAAACCAGGAGAGCACAGTATCTCAAAGTCAGAGAGAGAGA
This sequence comes from Smutsia gigantea, assembly GCA_032199065.1. NCBI lineage: Eukaryota > Metazoa > Chordata > Mammalia > Pholidota > Manidae > Smutsia > Smutsia gigantea. The sequence continues at coordinate 15,754 of JAVSCE010002570.1, read as the reverse complement.
CCGTGCTGTCTCCAAACAGGGCCACCCCCAGGCCTCCCTGCAGCCTGACCTCCTACAGCCCCGCTGCCCTGGGCCCCACTACCCTAGTCCCACAGGAACCACTTCCCTCAGTCTGTCCTGAAAAGGACCATTTCAAAGGTAGGCAGAGCGTGTGCCAAGGGGAACTGCGCACCTCAAAGAAGTAACTGCTGACAACCTAACTAGAGGCGTGCACGTCCAGGTGACTGATCGCTCACCAAAACCCCAGTGGCTGGACGGGAAGAGGCACTCGGGACTCACTGGCTCCCTGATTACAATGAAGTGGCTGTTGCTCTAAAGTGCAGAGGGTGAGGAAGAGAGCCCACCCGCCACCTGAGTAAGAGGCAGTGTCCTGCTCCTCACCCACTGCACTGGCCCTCGGGCACGCATGCACTGAAGCACGCACCACCAGGTTCTGGCCGCAGAACCTCCAGGCAGGCCCAAGCTTCCCTTCTCATGCTGTGAATCTGGGAGCCAGCAGTGGGGCACACAGAGCCCGGGGGGGGTCCCCAGGGAAACAGCAGGTGCACCCCGTAGGGTAGACTGCCACCAAGGTCCACGGAGCCCGGCAGCTCCCCAGTATCTGAACCTGCCAGGCCAGCCTATCCTCAAGACCGGATGGCCAACACAGAAGACAGATGACAGCGGGGAATAAAGTTGACCACATCTGCTCAGTGGGTGCCCCCGGTGTGCTTCTATGTGGACTGGACACCCTATTTCTCTGAATGTCTCCTTCCCCCGTCGTGTCTGTTTCTGGGGAGGGTTGGAGACCTAGCCAGTCATTTTCACCCAACACTCTCCTTCCTGCACTTTCTCCTGCTCCAAGACTTACAGAATCACAGCAGGAAGGCCCTCCTCCTGTCCAGAAGCCTGGAGGGTTCTGGCCCCATCTCCTGCCCTACGTGCTGACAGCCATCACTCCTTTGGGGGGCAGCTGGGCCTGCAAGTCCCATCAGCCAGAACTAGAGTAACTGAACCTCCTCTGACTCTGCCTTTAGTAAAATTCTCAGGCATTTGTCAAAACACCTGCTTAACTGATTGCTCAGGGCCAGGCCTGCGAAAGGCCTACAGTCATTCTCAAGGATGCCTTCCCAATAAACCCAACAGCAGTCAACACAGTACACGCTTACTGACCATCTTCTGTAAGCCCAGCACGTGAGACACTCCACTTCCCTGCCCTGGACAAACCCACGCCTTTCCTCCCACCCACTCCCCTAGGACCACACTCTTTTCAGTTACGCCAGGAGCCATAAACACATGGCAGACAATCCACCCTGGAAGCTGCCCTCTTCGCCCAGGCCTCCATCACCCACAGCCTCTCCGCCTGTACCCGGGGGAGCGGAGGGTCACTCCCCTCCAAGCCCCAGGCCATCTCTGGGAGCCGCCCCAGGGCTGGGCTGGCGGGAGGGCCAGGGGCACTCAGACAAAGGAGCTGGGGGGACGCCAGGGTTGTTCTGAGCAGTCACCCACTCCAGTTTTGCTCTGCCCTGCCCCAAATGAGGCTATTACTAGGCCCAGAAATTGGAGGGTCGTGGTCAGGGAAGATGTGGGCCCACAGGCCCAGCTAACGTGGCTTTGGAACAATGGGCTACTGTTCCATGGGGCTGAGAAGGGAATGGGCTCAGAATCCTGAACCTTTCAAGTGGGAAATTATGCCACATGTCCATCTGCCTCCTTCCCTCTCCAGTGCAGGGAGCATCCTCAGTGGGTAAATAGAATTCAAGCCCTCTGCACATGCGGCCACAGTCCTCCTGCCCCCAGGGGGGCTGCAATGATCTCGGCAGAGTCCTACAATGCAGGCGCGGGAGCTGGAGGTGGGGGTCACAGCAAGGTGGGCAGCCCCAGTCCTCCCCGGCCTTCGAGGAGAATGCCCAAGCCTGTTCAGCAGAGACTGCAGCTCACTGCCGCCAATCACAGAAGTGCACAGAGCTGCACTGAGGCACTGTAAGCAAGGGACATTCTGGGGTTGGGAGATGCAGCCTAGGCCTCCATCACCCTTCTCCTGACCATTCCTCACCAATATACTGCCAGGAAGCAAAGCGTAGAGGAACAGGGAGCTGTAGCCCTTCACTCAGTGACAGTTGGTGGGTCTGCATCACATGGCACTGGGCCATGCTCAGACAGCAAGTCAACGGCAAGCCCTGCCCAACTTACTCCCTCTCCCTCCAACATGGCTAGGCTTCCACCCAACTTGCTTCCTTCCTCTGGAACATTCAAAAGAGATTTAAGGGAAAGAAAACCAAAAAACATTATCGTGGCAAGAGCCAACTTTCCCTTTATGTTTTCTGTGTGGACACCCAGGAGCAGTTTTGAGGACATCAGTCTGTCCTTCCTACACCTCCCTTTGGCAGTGGCCTGACAACCGGAAATGAGCCTGGCACTTTCCAGCTGTTCCACCAGCTGGCAGGTGTAAAAACACATGGCTTGGTCCAGGCATCTGCTCACTCTCCTGGCCACCCCACGGTCCGATCAGAGGGGCCAAGTTCCAAAACCAGGTGCTGCTGGCGAGAGTTGGAGGAGCAATGCCCACAGGGGCTGCAGAGGAACGTGGATGGTACCTAGAACTTTTGGGGTGGAGGTGTCTGTTCTTCTTCATCCCAGGAAGCCAGCACCTAGGTGAGCTGGGTTGCAGCACACACATCTGTCTTCTCCAGAAGACTGGATGCCCATGGAGTTGAGAAGCTAAGTGCAGAGAGGGTGGGAGGCTCGGCAGGAACGGGTCCACAAAGCATCAACAGCATGCTGGAGAGTGGCAGAGCTGGGTCAACGGTCCTCAGGAAGAGGAGGGGGAAGGAAGAGCCCAGTCACTCAAGGGCAGAAGGTTCCAGAGCCTGGCAGTGGCAGAACAAACCTAGTGGACCACACAACCCCTCTCTGCTGTTGAACTCCAGCAAGGTCTGGCTCCCACTAACCCTTTCTCGTCCATCACCCGAGCTGTCACACCCATGACTAAAGAGACCATCAACCAGATGGTCCCCTTCAGGGCAGCAGCTGGAGGCCTGCCACCTGGCAGGACCTGCTGCCACTGGTGTGCTGTCTGCCTGTGACACAGGAACCAGTAGGGCATGGGGTAACGCCCAGAGCACGCTCTCCCCAAGTGGCCGTTGCAGCCACTCTTCAAAGCCCCCACACATACCGCTGGTGCGTCTCCTGCCTGTCTTTGTGCCCTGTGCCATCAGGGAGGGCTGGGAGGACTGGAACCCAGCTCCAGGGCTGTGGCTGGCAGGACCTGGCCACCTCACCAGCTGGGGCAGAGGTAGTGGGGTATTCCCACACACCTCACTTCCCGACAGCCACAAGCTTTGTGGGAATGGCCGAGGGGTTCTGGAGGTTCCAGAAGAGAAAGGAAGGCAGGGGGTGAAGATGAGGCCTGCTGGACTTGCCCATCCTGGGCCCAGGCAACAGTCTCATGGAGAAGGAGCAAGAGTTTGGGTCAAGAAAGTTGAGTCACAAAGACATCTGCCTGCCTCCAAGAAGACTGACAGGTCAGAAATAGCATCACTTAAGCAACAATCACCTTGGAGTACACTGTCGGGCCAAGGGCCCTGTTGCTAATGTTTATGCGCAGTAGTGCATGGTAGGCAAGCTGAAAGGGCACAGCCTTCTCTCAGGGCCCAGGCATGGTAAATGGAGGCCAGGGCACTTATGACTGACAGCCAGAGCCTGGCCAGCAAGCCTTTGGTGACCAGGAATGCAGAACCAGAGGGTATGCGGAGACAGAGGGACACGAGGACGGCTGGCCGAGGTAGCTCAACCAGAGGAGGCATCTCAGAGGTAGCGGCACTGAGCTCAGCCACCTCCTGCTCCTGCCGTGCATTACAGGCCCTGGGGCCGGGCTTCCTGCTGGCCCGAGACCCTGTGTCAGATGAGACAGGAACTCAGCAGGGCCTTCAGGTCCCTCCTCAGTCAAACTGGGGAATGCAGGCCATGGAAAGGGAGCCTGAGGAGGGTGGCAGAGGCAGGGCCTGAAGCCCAGCTGCTCCGTCCTCGCTGACGCCCAGGACTGAAGCTGTCTTGACCGTGATCTGGTCCTGCATTAAGCAGCTTAGCTAAGAGCCCTGTGTTCTCCGCTCCAGGCCGTCTGGGGCTTAGGGGAGCAGGGAAGCCTGTGGGAAGCGTGGGCTTTGGGCCAGGCAGAGCTGGTGCCACCACGTGCCACTCAGAGGCCAGCAAGCTACTGAGCCCTCTGAGCCCCTGGTGAGCAGCCCGCCTCTTGGACTGCAGAGGAGGCAGCAGGGGTGACGGCCCAGCACCAGGCCCGGCCCACGGAGATGCTCCACAAAAGGTGGTGGTGACGTGACAGATTAGACCAGCAGCCAAGTGACATGTGCACCCCCATCACTGTGCCCTGGTCAGAGAACAAGGTGGGGAAGCTCAGGGGCAACTGAAGCAGCCCTAGGCAGGCTTGAGGGACACCTCTCTACTGGGTGGCCCCCTCTACTCTGGGTTGTAAGGGCTATCCTGAGCCCTCAGTTCCCCCAGAATACCAGTTCACCTATCCCAACTTTCTCAGGCTGATTCAAAGGCTGTCCTAGGAGGCCTGGGGACCCTCTGGCCTCCCCCAGAGCCCCCATGTGGATGCCCTGCCTCGGCAACAGGCACATACTTCACTCCTCCGCACCAGTGAATGTGCACAGGGTGTGGGGGCAGCCACCACAGAGGACACATGCTGCCCGACAGTCAGTGTGGGAACCTGACAGGAAAGGACCAGCACAGAGGTCCTCAGAGATCATGCAGAGTCAGTGGGGTGCCCAGGCCCAGGAGAGAGACTTGCCCCAGACCTCAGGGCACATGCAGGGTACAGCTGGGCCTCCACATACAGCAGCCTGGATGGGCACCGCACACAGGAGTCCCCTGCTTGTCCGCTGAGCTCTCTGTGCGGTGCTGTGCTGTCAGCTAAGCAGGCAGAGGGCAAGGACAGGCCCCGCCCTTTGGGAGCTGGCAGGCCAGTGGCGGGAGAAACACCTGGCCATCAGGGGCTCTGCCCAGCACTGGCCAGGCGGCGCCCAGCAGGCCTTGTCCCGCTCCTGGAAGTACCTCTTCACCTACAGAGCAGAGCCATCCTAGCTGGTGGCTGGGAGTGCATGACGGCTGCTACAGGCAGGTGGGCGAGGAAGCTGCGTGCTGATGGCAGGCAGGTGCAGAGCAGCCAGCCACCAGGCAGAGGCACCCAAGTCCGGGGAAGAGCAGGTGGCAGATCCCCTCCCAGGCTGCCCCAAAGCAGCCCATCTCCTCCCCATTCTGGCTCAGGGTTGTTCATCAGCGGCTCCCACCCATGGGGCCGACCTCACAGCCGGCTTCTCCCTGCCTACTGAGAAGCAGTCCTGCTGGGGACTTACTGACAGTGCCATCAGCCCAGGCCTGATGAAGCCCAAGAGGGGACCCCGGACCCCTGAGGCTGGGGACACCAGAGGGGGCTGGTGGCAGCAAGAGGGCGGCAGCACAAGGTCCTCTCCCCTGATTAGTTCACTCCCTGCCCAGAAGAGGAGGAAGGAACAGCTGGTGTTCAGGTGAGCTGGGGAGCTCCCCTCCCCCAGGCCAGCAGCCCCCGCCTGTGGGAGCCCCCACCCTGAGCAGCTGCCCGGCATAGCCTGTGAGGAGGCCTGCTCTCCACTGCTCCTCGGTGAGGACACGGCTGGCTAGCAGCATTTGACTGCCTCCCCAGCCCCACCGGGCACACCGGCAAGGCCAGGACCTCCACCCAAGGTCAGGGCCCATGACAGGCCCAGAGCACACACCCACCATGCTGACCATGCAAGGCCAGGGCTCCAGCGTCCGCCTCACTGCCTTATGGGAGAGAAACCGAGGCTTGGAGGGACAAGGACAACGCGTGCTCAAAGTCCCACCGCCCCTTTTCCAGGCCATTTCATTTGATCGCCGTCCAGTCATATGCAATCATGTACATGCACATACATATCTTTAAGACTTAGGAGATTACTGTATTCACACTGTAGTAAACTATTCTTCCTCACTTGAAATTATATCGTGTGGTGGCAGTTATAAGACTGCATGTGTTTGTCAAAGCTCAGAAGTGTACACCAAATAAAGTTTTACAGCATGTAAAACACTACATTGTGGACACTTTCCCCTACGACATTTAATAATTTCTCAAACTCACTCACCCACAGGCCTATCATATTATGTAAGTGCTCCCTGATGTAGGACACTTTAAGTTGTTCTTAATTCTCCATTATTACAAATTCCTCATTAGTCACCCGGCTGTATACTGTATTTGGCAGCATTTCTGATTATTTTCTTAAGACGGAGTCTCAGAAGTGCCGTCACTGGTCAGAGGACAGGGCTGTGTTAAGGCTCTGGAGAAACCTCTGCAAAGTTGCTGAGTGTGAAGTTTGAGACTCTTGACACTCCCACCGGCTGGATTATAAGGCTGCATCATATTAGCAATCATCAGCTTAAAAATCTGTGCACAATTGAAAGGCAAAAAATGACTGCCATGATTTGGATTCTTTGATTACTAGGGATGTTACACATTCATTCTCATGTTTCTTGATCGCTGACATTTCTTCTTACACAAACGTGATTACAGCAATAGCTGGCATGCCACAACTCTCAAACATCCATGCCGTTTTTGTGTCATTGTTATAATGTATCAAATACGCATTAAACCCCAGAGATAATATCATGCTCATATTTAATACCACAGTACAGTAGAGACAGGCGTGGGGTAGCATAAGGAGCACCAGATTGGAAGACAGACAGCCCTGAGTTTAAATGCCTCCATGCTCACTGCCAGCTGTGTGACCCTGGGGAAGTTACTTAACCTCTCTCAGCCTCAGTCTCATCTGTTATGGAATTATAAAACAAAACAAAAGCAACTACCTCTCAGGGTCCCCATGAGAACCATGACCTGTGGGTGCCCAACCAAAGTGACAAAAATCCCAGTGGATGTACAGAGTGGCTGCATCTGCAAGGCTCCCACCCTGAGTGATGACAGGAGGGAGTCACCAGCATTCCCAGGCTGTATGTCCACGATGCTGGTGACAGTGGGGCATTCAAAAGAGGGTCTTCCCTCTAGGTACACTTACAGACAGGACATTTATCCTTGGCATGTCATCACTGGGAAGCAGGGGAATGGACCCAATGACCCCACTTCCTCCTCCAGGAGATAAGAAAAAGCTCCAGAGTCTCCATAGCTACAAAAAGCAGCAAGAAGCTGAACAGGTGATCTCTCTCCTGCTTAGAGGTGCCAAGCCCTTGCGGAGGGCTCCGTCCTAGTGAAACAAAGCAGCAGGAGGGAGCAGGGCCTGGGGTGGGGGACAGGTTGCCCCACCAGGAGAAAGGTAGGTGCTCTTGCTGGAGGCGGGGACTGGGAGAGTCCTCAGAGAAACCGCAGAAACAGCCTGACGCTTAGATCCTCTCCCCTGCCTTCCCTGAGGGCTGGTGGGGCGGGGAAGGGAGGATACAGTGCAGCACAGATGAGAGCTAACTAATGACAGGAAGCCTAGAGCCCCCCTGCTGCCCCACTTCCCACCATGAAAGTGTCACCCCTGGAGCCCAGACAGGCAGGTGGGGGAAGGTACCGCCAGCCCACCTGGCTAGGATCAGAGTCAAATATCCCCTTTAAGCGAGAATACAAGCCTCTTAGGGGGCAAGGGAGACCCATCTCCCAGTCAGAACGCGGGGCTACCCCAAAGGCCATGAGGGGCCAGTCAGAGACTAACCTCCCTCCAGCCAGACCGCGTGGAAGCTCAGCAGGGACAGTGGACAGTCTTCTAAAAGGCAACAAGAAACGAGCCCCTCTCTACCTGAGCCTGTTCTCAGGCATCAGACTCCAGCAGCTGAGCTAGCGCTGGGGGCTCCCACAGCAGACTCGGGCCCGGGAGATGGGCACAGGTACAGCATCATCACATTAACAGTGATAAAACTGAAAACCAAGAGGGGCGAGTGGTGCTGTCCTCTGCACAGGTGTGTCAGTGTGTGCAGCTTGCACGGGTGGTGAACCTGGGGCAGTCCGGAAAGGATGCCCCCCTGCCACTCATTCACACTCCCCATCCAGCTGCCCTCTGGGAAGGCTTTCTCCCCCTTTTTTGCCCAGGATCATAGGAGTCAGGCCTGGAAAACAGGCAGCTTTAGGATCAAGTGAAGGAATGGGAGCTCTCGGGTCTAATGCAGCCATGTAGTGCCATGCAGGACTGTGGGGAAACTCTCCTACTTGTCTCTGGGCTGACACATGGCTACTTGATCCTCCATGGGGAGATCCATGGCTTTGGGGAAACAGAGAAAACACTACAGGAAACAGCTGGGGGGTCAGTCCGGGGCCCCCCACCATTTACTGTGCGCGGTTGGCACGCCCAGGACTGGGGGCTACTGTGGCCCGAGTTCTCCAGGAGCTAAGCACCCACTGGTCTGTCTGCAGCTGTGGTCAAAATGGCCTTGGCCAACTTCCCCCAACGTATCCACCCTGCCCCACAAGGCCTGGTGTTTGAAGGGTGATGACCTTAGCCCCACTTTTGAGTAGGGAAATGAGGGCAGGCGGTTTTGCCCCAGAAAAGGCATAACGGATAGGTGGCTTTAGGTTCTGAACACAGGGGTCCCGACTCCCAGCCAGGGCTCCCCCTGTGAAACAGGGAAGTGTTGACATAGTTTTCTGGGGAACACCACCATTCGGGGTTCAGTTTTCCTGCTCGCAAAAGAGCCAGCACTGATAACTCAATGACATTCACAAAGGGCACCGTGGGACCAAACAAGTCACAAACCACAACTCAGCACAAAGTGAGCTGTGAAAAGCGGTTGGGACAGAAGGAGCAAGAGTACAGGACAGGACTGACTGTGTTTTTGTGCCTAGTCTCCATCTAAGGCCTGAACTGGGCCTGACTCTGAAACCCTGAAAAGTTTCCTAAATTCTAGGAACAAGTATCTCAGGAATGCAGGGAGGTCTTATCTCAAGGCCAGCCACCTGGACCAGATGCCCCCAGGCGGATGTGACTTAAGTATTCGATTAATGTCCCATTGTATTGATCTGTGGGCAATACTTAAGTGATTGGATTGAGGTCCTAGAGAAGGGTGTGTGAATCTAATCTGCAGGCAATTCATGTGTATATGAGCCATGCCAGAATAAAGCTTCTTTGCATTCTGCATTCTGCACCAGACAGTTTGCCATCCTGTCCTCTTGTATATACAGCCCGACGCCCCCACTCAGGAACTGTTCGACTCCTGCCGGCAGGCCCTGGCAGTGGGCTGTCCCGTGGAGGCTGCAGACTGGGCTTGGCCCAACACGTCCTGGGGTGGGGCAGGAGGGGACTCTGGCTGTGCCCAGGGAAGGAGTCTGGCCTGCTCGCCAGGACCAGACATTCAAGATTTGGCTCAGTTCTAACCACAGCCTTGGGCAGATCACTCAGTCTTTCCAACCCTCCCTTTTTACCTGTAGAATAATGCATCTTCTCTTCAGGAGAACTAAAGTACTTTGTAAACTACAAGAAGCATGTAAAATAAGGGAATATCTAGTCTTCCCCTTGAGGACGAAGGGGGAGGGAGAGGGAAGAGGAGAGGAAGTCATGGGAAGCATCCCCAGTGAGGCTGAGGTGTTGAAACCCAGCCTCCTGGCTTCCCAGCCAGGCCCTTTCATCGGAACAGGAAACCTACCCTGTGGCAAAGGCACCCTGAGCTCACCAACTAGACTGGGAGGCTGTCTGCGGAGCTCACACGGTGGAAGGAGCTGCAGGGGGCAGTGCCCGTCTGCAGCAGCCAGCAGCTGGCAGGTGGACTTGGGCTCGGGCAGGGGCAGTGCTCAGGCCCGCCCTCCGCTTTGGGCACAGAGGGGCCACGCTGACCTGCCCTCTCTGTGACTGGGGACAGGGGAGACTTTCAGAAAATGGAAACCTATGCCACAAAACCGCCCCGCATTCCAAAGTGATCAATCAGGTTTTCGATTCCAGCCTAACCAGGAGGGCAGGCCAAGCCCAGGGAAAGAGAGCAGGCAGATGCTGCTCTGCAGACAGGAGCCTGCCTGAGGCAGGGCGCAGCAGGGCACACGGGGCACAGTCCTGGGACCGCCTGTGGTGGGCCTGCAGGGAAGGGGGTTTGCAGATCCCAGGGTTCTCTGCTCTGCAGCCAGTGGGTTTCCCTGGGTACCAGGAGGAGGGGTGGGAAGTGCAGGGACCAGAAACTTCTCTCCTGCTCATGGCTTCACAGAGTGCCTCACCACTCACATTTCACCTAAGTGAGCACCTGCCTGACTTTGCCAGTGGGCCGCCAGGAGGCAGGGTCCCAAGACAGGTGTCATTAGCTTCCTAGGAGAGCAGCCAACCAGATGTGCCCACACTTTTACACCATCTCCCCGCCTCCGCCCCCTCCCTCTCCAGGCCACACACCACACAGGCTGAGCAGCAGCCCCGCCTACTCCAGGAAGCCCTCCCCGGTTAGTCAGGCACAGGTGGCCCTCCCAGAAATACTCACACACTGCGTCCCGCACACACCACGTATGTGCCCCAGGTCTGCCCCAGGCGCTCCCCACGGGCAGTGCCCCAGCTCTATGACATTTCTCTAATGTCCCCTGGAGTATGGGGAACACAGAGAGCACCGCAGGACAACTTCCTGAAGAGACCTGAGCCTGCAGAAGGAACTGTGCCCTACCCATCACTACCTGCCCTGTCTCCTGCTGAGCCTGGATAAGAATCATCAGTCTGCTACCAAAACTACACCAAGGCCTGGACTCAGATGATTCCTCTACAAAAGTTGCAGAGCACAGATCCGAGCTTACTAGTCTCTTCTCTACCCCCACCCCATTTTTTCCGGTCCCCAGAAAGCCCCAACTAATCTCTCAGTAAACACCGCAGGCTGTGTCAGATTCAGATCCAGCCAACGGCATGCCACCCTCTTTACATATTTACTGACAGAAGCAACATGGTGGTGGTGAACAGCCCAGGCGCCAGCTGGGTGTGAACTGGCTCCGCAAACACCAACCATGTGACCGGAGCAGGTCACCTCGCCACTGAGAGCTGCAGCTGCCTGTCTGTAAAATGGACACCCACACCACCTCTCTCTCGGGTCTGTTGCTGAGATAGTGTTTGTAAAGTGTTTACAAAGTGGCTGGCACTCTTAGAAAGCAATCAACAAATGGCAATTAATATTACATAATTGAATCAGTCTCTCAAGTTAAGTATTACCTTCTTCTCTCTGTCAGTGAGGAGGGTGAAGCTCAGGAACGTCAGGCAATTGGTTCAAAGTCACAGATCTGCTGCTAAGAGACAGAGATGGGATCCGAACCCAGGTTTCTGACCTTCAGTGCAGTGTTCTTGCAACACCATGGGCTTGCACGGTTCACAAAAGGGACAGAGAGGCGGCGACAAGTGGCCTCAACCCTGAGGGAGTGCAAAGCCCAAGTCATGGGGACGCTGGCACACTTCCCCGACATCAGCAGCTGGAACGTGGACGATGAGGCACGACCTTAGCAATCTATGTTTGAGAAGACTGGTCTCCCCCAAATTAAATGCTGTTGCAGCAGCCAGGCCAAACCCCGAAAGTTAATCAGATTGGCAGCTGCTCTCCCCATAGAGGTAAATGGGAAGGTGCCACTGGCTGGAGCCCCATTCTAGCCTGATAGGAAAGCACCAGTTTTCAACACCCTGGATGCAGAGCAAACCCAACTCACAGGAGCACTGCCTTCTCCATTACAGTGGCAATGCAGGGGACACTTTTCAAATTACAGTCCACTGGATGGGGAAAATCCACACATGAGCCCATCACAGCCAGTCCTGCCAACCCACTGAGACCTGGTCAGGCGTGACCTGAAGGGAGAGTTTGGGCACTTTCACAAACATGACCTCCTTCGGTTTTCTGGACCATCCTAGGAAGTACACACTTTTACCCCATTTCACAGATGAGGAAAGTAAGAAAACATTAGGCGACTTTTCCAGTGTCACATATAGTAAGGAAAGTGCTGGGAACCAAACCCTGTCTTCAGGTTCTAGGCCAGGATCTGCTCCATTACGGCATGCTGTCCATCTGTCCCCTCATTCATTCACTCACACACCTATGTATTTTTCCTGAACTGCTGTGGTTCATGACCCTCTGGGTCACCTTCTCCCACTGCCTGAGAAAATCTGGGACAGCGGGATGACACTTTTCTTTCCTGCAGGTCTGGCGGGAACACGCCCTTCTGCAAGCCCTCCCAGCAGAGCCATACAGAGCAGTCAGCAGCCGATCCTGGAGTGCGTGTTGAGAGACACAAGACTAGTCCAGGCTTCTGCTCTGACTGCAGCCCTGGCCTAGAATGGGCTCCTTTATGACCTGATGAAGCTAACAGTCTCGAGAAAGTCTTATCTGAACCTCCCAGCACCAAAGCTCTGGACATGTTGTTTTTGGAGGGGGCATGGAGGAAGGAATGGGAAAGACAAAGGTGCCTGTCACCTAGCTCACAGGCAGGCACGTGTGGTAGAGTGGAGCCAGCCGATTAATTAGTCAATGAATGACGGTATTTATACCACCGTGCCCAGTGGTGCAGGGGCCCAGTGGAGTACGAGACAAATGCCCTGCCCTCAAGGGGCTGATGGTCTGGTTGAAGGAAGGAGACACACACACCAGGGAAGAGAACCACCCTGATCAGGCAGGAGCGCTACAGTCTCAGCCACAACACAGACAATAAGTGCTGCTGAAAAATGCCGGGGGAGGCAAGGTGCCTGCAAATGGGGACAAAAAGATTTCATTCAGACCACGGAATATAATGTAGGCATCAAAAGACGGCCAGGATTTAAAGCTGGGAGCTTCGGGCGCTCCATCCCCCTGGCTGGCCTCGCAGCTCTGAGGCCCCCCACCATGATGTGATTGATACGCAGCCTGCTGCACCTCTCTCCCCGCCAGCACCCATCGCGCCGGGCCAGCGAGAGGACGGCCCCACCTATGGCAGGCAGCTACAGGTACAAAGCACAGAGGCTTCTCCCTGCGTGCTCCGCAAACTGGCCCTGGCAGTGGAGACGGGCACTGCGGCCAGGAAGCAGGAAAGACCTCTTGCCTCCCGGCGGGCAGCAGCGCCGCTCCTCTGTCAGTGACCCCTGCCATCACCCCAAGGGCTGAGCAGCTCCACAGAGTAAAGCTTCTGGGCGCTAGAGGGCGCCACCTACAAATATGAAACCTCAAAGGAACCTGGTAACTGGACTCAATCAATCTTCCTGAAAGAGATCTCAAAATAAAAATCAGAAACATGCTCATGGAGCTACAGAAAAAAATTGCCCCTGTTTCTTGAGCACAATTCTCTCTCTCTCTTTACCACCAGGAGCACTGCTGAGGCCTTGTTCTGAGACCGACGCTGGGACAGCCCAGCAGGAATGGCAGAGCTCTCAGGTCCACCCTGGCCGGTGCCAGGACAGTCCCACACGGGGTCTGACTGAACTGCAAACGGGGGACGCGACACCGCACGTGTAACTCCACAGGAAATAACAGTGCCTCATGCTAGCCTTCCCATTAATGGCTAGAGGCTAGGTGGCTCCACCGATAGATACCAGGTGATGACAACACCCCGGGCTTTATCTCCTTGGCAACTTTTTTTCCCTGTGAACCTTGAAAGCAACACAAGGAAAGACACTATCAGTCTCCACACCATATCACATCTCAGTTTAGGCTCGATGTTTCTGTATCATATCTTCTCCTCTTTGTTCCAGTTTTCTCAGTTGGCTGGTGTTCTGGGGAAAGTAAAAAAAAACTGACTCAGAATTGGAATGAAATGGCAGGGGGTATAAGATTCTGTTTAACCACCATCAGTAGAACAAAAAGACATCCTACAGTATGGGAGAATATATTCACAGGTGACATATCCGATAAGGGGCTGACATCCAAAATATGTATTAAGAGCTGACGCACCTCAACACACAAAAAGCTAATAAGCCAATCAGTAAATGGGCAGAGGATCTGAACAGACGCTTCTCCAAAGAAGCAATTCAGGTGGCCAACAGGCACACGAAAAGATGCTCCACATCGCTAATCATCAGGGAAATGCAAATTAAAACCGCAGTGACATATCACCTCACACCAGTTAGGATGGCCGCCATCCAAAAGACAGACAACAACAAATGCTGGCAAGGATGTAGAGAAAGGGGAACCCTCCTACACTGCTGGTGGGAATGTGAATCAGTTCAACCATTGTGGAAAGCAGTATGGAAGTTCCTCAAAAAACTCAAAATAGAAATACCATTTGACCCAGGAATTTCACCCACAGAAATTTACCCTAAGAATGCAGGAGCCCAGTTTGAAAGAGACATATGCACCCCTATGTTTACTATAACACTATTTACAATAGCCAAGAAATAGAAGCAATCTAAGTGTCCATCAGTAGATGAATGGATAAAGAAGATGTGGTACATATACACAATGGAATATATAGTTCGGTCATAAGAAGAAAACAAATCCTACCATTTGCAACAACATGGATGGGGCTAGAGGGTATTATGCTCAGTGAAAGAAGCTAGGCAGAGAAAGACAAGTATCAAATGATTTCACTCATCTGTGGAGTATAAGAGCAAAGAAAAAACTGAAGGAACAAAATAGCAGCAGACTCACAGAACCCAAGAATAGACTAACATTTACCAAAGGGAAAGGTACTGGGTAGGATGGTTAGGAAGGGAGGGATGAGGGGAAAAAGGAGGCATTATGATTCGCACACATAATATGTGTGTAGGGCAGGGGGCATGGGGAAGGCAGTACAACACAGAGAAGACAAGTAGTGACTCTATAGCATCTTACTACGCTGATGGACAGTGACTGTAATGGGATATGGGGAGGGGACTTGATAATGGGGGGACTCTAGCATCCATAATGTTGCTCATGTTATTATACATTAATGATGAAAAAAAAACACAACAAGCTATCACCTCACACCAGTCAGAATGGCTAGGGCCAAAAAACAAGAAATAACAAGCACCGATGAGGATGTGGAGAAAAGGGAACCCTCGTGCACTGTTGCTGGCCACGTAAATTGGTGCAGCTACTATGGAAAACAGTGTGGAGGTGCCTAAAAATATTAATAGCGGTATTATATGACTCAGCGTGCTTTTTCATACACAGCAGTGTAACTCCTTTTGGGATACCAGACCTGTTTCCAATGCATACACCAACAAGCAATTCTCGAACAGAAGCAGGGTGTCTGAGAACTCAATTCTGAGGCTATCTGCCTACCATAAAGGACACAACAGCCGGATGAACACACACATATGGCAAGGTCCCAAATAAAGGAGCTTCTATCCTCCCGGACCTTGGAGCCTGGCATGGTGGCATGTGCAGGCGATCTGGTTCTCCAAGCATGGAAGCTCTGACAGAGAAGCAGGAGATGAGAGAGAGAGGTGCTTTTCTCATAGGGTTTTGTGAGGGCTTCACTGCAGAGTCTTGACTGGCTAAATCACTGGCCACTGCTGATTCAACCTCCAGCCTTTCATCCCTTTCCTCTTCCCTGGGGGCTGGGGGCTGAGAGTTCCCACCCTCTAACCACAAGCTTGGTTCCCCTGGCAACCAGCCTCTGCATTAACCTAACAGGACACCCATCGGATAGTTATGGCTCAGAAGGATTTTCAGGAACTGTGGATGAGGAGCAAACATACCTAGGAAATGTATTTTGGTCATCTGAATTACCAAGTATTTACTTATCAGTCATTGTATCACCACAGATGTCCCCACATACCCATAATGCCTGCAGGGACCTCTCTCTTCCCGAGAGGAGGCACAGAGCTCACCACTTCCACCATAATTTCCTTCCTACTCCTGACATTGATCTGCGCCAAAGACGATCCCT
>JAVSCE010002569.1:0-33833 GCA_032199065.1 Smutsia gigantea | reverse complement strand
ATAATTATATATATAATTTAATGATCTTTAAGATTACTTATCATAAATGCTCAATGAAATGCAAAAGTGTAACTCATAAAGTAGATGACAAGGACCCTTCTTCATCATAAACTGCAATGGGAGTTCTAGTTGACTGAGGTAGTGCCTGTGACACAAGGATACGACAAACCATTGGTCAAAAAGCCAGGTCAGGTTTTCTGTTTAGTTTTAGTTGGGGTGTGGAGCGGGGAGGAGAGAATCAATATAAATCAAAACAGTTAAATATAATCATTAAAAGAAAATCTTTTAAAAGCCACAATTATTAGCACACACAATATATTAAGTCATGGGGAAGGCAGTACAGCACAGAGAAGACCAGTTGTGACTCTAGAGCATCTTACTACGCTGATGGACAGCAAATGCAATGCGGTGGGGGGGAAGACTTGATAATATGGGTGAATGTTGAAACCTTCATAAGGTTATATATCAATGATACCTTAATTTTAAAAAAGCCACAATTATCACCTTCTAGGTGGTCTTGGTCTATGACAAGCCTACTGTGACTTTTTCTGAGTATATTTTCATTGGAAATATAAAATAGTAACCAGGCCCCCCTTCTACTACTATTGCCAGTAAAGAGATCAACTGTTTTACTATCTTTGCTCTCAGACAGGAAAGGTGGGGAATAGGAATGAACTAACATCTTTGAAGTGCTATTTTGTGTCAAGAGCCAAAAGACCCCTACGAAGACTGTAAGATTAATCCTCACACCACATGGCCTAGGTAGTATTCCCACCTGCAGAAAAGGGACACACAGAAAGATCTATGCCTCTTAATTATATCACCCATCCAGTGAAGGGCAGAGTCTAAATTTGAACCCAAAACAAACTCTAAAGCGTTCTCAACCAAGGATTCCTGAAATAGCTTTGGCTATACTCACAGGGAAAAGCACCCTCTCTTCACTGGCACTAATCTGTTAACCTGGGACTCCTCCCATTTACTATCCCAGAACCAATGCAGATGAGGAATTCAGGTACAACGAATTTATACACTGCATATAGAGTCCCCTTCAAGATAATCAGGAGAAAAAAATCTGAAGAGATGTTAAATGTAAAAAATTAAAACTTGAAAATGACCAGAAAGTCAATATGATCCAATATTAAATTATCCTTTGTGTCTTCTTTTGCAAAACACTTCAGGAAACTGAAGTGGGGAGAAGAAAACATGTCTAATTCCAAGAATGAAATGAAATGCTTGATGAATTAGCAGGATGTTTTTCATGTTTCCCAACTTTTAATCCTGTATATTTCGCTACTTAACTGTACTACAGAACTTTAGTAAGTGGACAATT
Organism: Smutsia gigantea; assembly: GCA_032199065.1. Lineage (NCBI taxonomy): Eukaryota > Metazoa > Chordata > Mammalia > Pholidota > Manidae > Smutsia > Smutsia gigantea. The sequence goes on along the minus strand of JAVSCE010002569.1, from coordinate 32,503 downwards.
TAAAATACTTGAATTGCTCTGTTAAAATGAAAACATTTCTTTCAGAGACGCTATCATGACCTTGATGATCTACACAACATTCATTATACACTCGTAAACATTTGTGAAAATCCTTGCTGTGACAATTGATTGCATTCTTCCCTGCTTCAGTTACCTCAAACTAAATTGCCTGTCATTAAAATGATGACTTCTGTCAATGTAGTTTCTTAATCCTTCCTCGGTCCTTTATAGAAATGGCATCTTTCGAATAATATATTTTAAGTCTTTATGGATCAATAATGCTCAGTATAAAACACTGCAATCTACCACCAAGATTTTTATTCCCCTATTTATAATGATGTCTGACAAGCTAAGAGTAAAATTTCTTACTAAGGAAAAAACAAAAAGGGCTCCTAACAAAGAAATCAAATGCAATACTATAAACAGCAGATGCCAATCTAAACAAGTTAAGAATTCTGAGTGAGGCTCCATGTTAGCAAAATGCTTTTATCCTGAAGTAGTTAATAACTGAGATGTCACTTGCAGACTACTCAAGAAAAAAATTACTATTCAGGCCCTTACTTAGACATTTTGAAATGATTTATGGGAGGTTATTTACATAAAAAGGCTTCTCTGCAATGTCAGAAACAGAAAGCTTCCAGTTAAAAACCATAGAAGATAAGCCAACAAGCATACTCTGGTTAATTTCTTTCCATAGGCAATTGGAAGAGATTTTTTTTTATTTAATCTATATTTAGATTGTACCTTGGACAGCTTTATATAGAAATTAGATTACAATTGCCTTTAAACACAATTCATTCAGATGTTTTTATTTAAACCAAGAATACCATTATATGGATGGAAACTGAGCCATGACACTGCTTTACAACTGACATTACCTCTTTTATATAAGGAGTTATATTAGCTATTCATTTTCTAAATCTCCATGTTTCATTATTTATTAAAACTCAAATAACCTGAAATCTCTGACGGCACTAAACGGGGAAAGTTTCAACAAGCTAACAGTTCACCCTATTTTTTCTGCCAAGCTATTTAATTACAAACTAGGAAACAATCTGTTTATACAATTGGACAGTTTGAAAAAAATAACAGATACTGGATTTAGAGATGAATTAACCCTACACCAATATATCACTTTAAACTTTCCAGAGGGAAAAACATAACCTCCATGCATTCTTATTCAAGAAACTATTGGAGGAATTAAAATTGATGAAGTAAGAGACCAGGGAAATACAAGAACCAGGGAAAACAGGATACAAAAGAAATCTACATTGAAGCAGGGCTTAGGGATCCCAGAGGAATGTCTCTAAGGAAAAAAAAAACTACATTATTGGTTTGGTCTTACTGAAAGAGTTTATAGTTCTGCCAGAATTTAGGGTAAGAATTAATAATTGGTACAAAGAACAACTAAGCAAATGGGGGAAAAGTTATTGCCACAAAAAACACTTACCCAAAGGGAAAAAGAAAACATAGTATATTATATAGCTCTGTTGTAAATGTTAACATAGTTATAATAATGTGATGTAAATGTACTGGAAGATGGAAAGAGGAAAAAAGTAAAACAAAAAGGGGGGGGTGGGAAATGTTTCTTTCATAGTAGAAAAACATATAGTTAAAACTGAAAAGTCAGGAAAAATGGATTTGGTGGAAGGGATATATAAAGGTAACTAAAATAGGGAAAACAAAAAAGTTGAAAGCAGCTGTCTGAAAAACAAGGAATGGAGAAGGATGTATCCATTTTTCACTCTAAGCCTAACATAATTTGACTTTTTAAACTATATACACTTATTGGTTTCTGGAAAGTTTTCAGTGAAGTGGAGCTGCATGAATCAACACTGACAAAATCTCAAAAAGGGTATTGGGCAAAATAAATGAAAATTGCAGACTTTTAAGTTCTCTATTGGTATCCTTTATACCAAGTTTAAAAACAGAAAATCAAAACAGAAAGAAAGGTACAGAGTTGGTTAGTCAAACTGGAGCACCTCTATTTACTAGTAATGACACCAAGCACAAGTCAAATAAATACCTGCTCAGTTTCCTCATGTGCAAAACAGCGATAACAATAGCATCTATATGTTTGTGGAGTAAGTGAGATAATGTATGTGAAGTGCTCAGTACATAGTATATATATTTGGTAAGTGTATGTTATTATTCCTTTTATTTTTCTTCATGCTTCAATTTTTCTATAACATATATTTTTATTTGAAATTCTTTCCAAAATGTTCAAAATTCATTGAATTAGGAAGTGGCCATCTATTATTTGATCCATTAGTTGGTATCAAAAGAATAGCTCAGCCTCAATTATGCCTGCTCTGTGCTGCTCCCACACATACACCCTGACCAACATTTAAAGAATTATTGGTTTGAAGGGATTCTCTAACCCCCTCCTCTACTTTTACTCATTCAACAAACACTGACCACTCACTAGGCTAAAGAATATACAAGAAAGTATGGCGAATATTAAGATGCAAAATATTTTTTTTGTAGATAAAATAAAAATATTTATTTGTAGAAGTGGTTTCTACACTCAAGTAGTTTACTGTAATCAGGATAGGGAAAGAGAGAGGCAGACACATGCAATGTGATGTGGTATGTCATGGATTTGAAATCAGGCAGTCTGAGGTTCCAATCCTGGTTCTGCAATCTTGAATTCCAAACTCAATTCCTATGCAAAAATTTGGAATCCTTAAAGCAACATCCGCATGACATACAGTTGGTGAATCTTGATCCTATTGGAATCATTGTCAAAGATACATACATACACTCAGAAAGGAAGAATCCAGGGGAAAAGCTTTTGTACACATCTGCTGAAAGCTTTCACAAAAAGATACAAATAAACGCTGTGCAATTTCTTAGTGAGAGAATTTACTTTCAGGTAAAAGAGACCGGGGAATTTTTTGTGGAGACACTGGCATCTTAAATACCATGTTCCATAGAACCTAAGACACACATTTTCATGTGTTAACATCTCTGAAACAGAATGTATTCAGCAATGATTTGTCAGTCTAACTGGCAACCTTTTTTCCTAGTGTACATAAAATAATAATGCCTGTTAAACTGAGTGAAGTACAGTAGACAGGGATGAAGGGAATTCTGTAAAGAGCAGCAACACCAAATGCACAGTACAGAATTCCCAGCACATGACTGTTGATGTATACATGCATGTTGGCTGGAATGTAGTTGTACACCAGAGAGAAGTAAGAAAACAAGGCTGAAAAGGCAGACTGTTCAATTATTATTTTTTACTCATGAAATTATCTTACCAGTTTATTTACTATTGCTTTCTGTAGCAGGGTATAAATCTTGGTATGTGATAGGGTGATTCTACATATATTGTCCTTCAAAACTGTTTGGCTCTTTTTTTGCCCCTTACTCTTCGACGTCAATTTTAAAATCTGTCTTATGCTGTAAGAAATACTAGTTGAGATTTTGATCAGAATTGTATTTAATTGAATGGATTCATTTTGGGACAATTTCTAATGCTTCCCATCCAAAAGCATAGTACCTCTATTGTTTTAGCTCTCACACTTTAAAAACAATGTTGCATAATTTTTTCCTTAAAGGTCTTGCACATATTTTGTTTGATTTAGTCCATGGTATATCTTTTGGGGGTTTGTTATTTGTTACATTCTGTAAATTGATGGAATATTCAGCAATCTCAAGTATATGTGGCAATATAATTAATGTTAATATGTTTAATCTTGCTCTTCTGTACATTTACATGTATCACAATTTAAAAATTAACAGAAATATTTCTATGATGCACAGAATATTAACACTTCAAAAGTCCAAATTAAAGATTCAAAACACATACACTTCTTTTAAAACAATTAAGACACAGATTTAAAATGTCCTGTAAAGACTATAGTATCCAAAGCCAATATATATATTGGATATATAGTATCCAATATATATTATAGAATATATATAAAATGTTGGGTTATTAAATAAATATTGGACTAGTTTCATTCCTGAAAGTAGAATTAAGTTATATGAGTGGTAATGACAACAAAACAATTATTCTTGCTTACTTTACTGATTTTAATCTGTCAACTCTTGGTTGCCGACACCAACAGAGACACTGATATATGCAACTGAAAACCACAGGTAATCCACCCAGGTTAGCTGAACATATACATTAAAAAGCTAGGAATCCCCTAAATTTGGAAGTATCCAACACAGCTGGGTTATCTTCTGCTCTCCTTTCCTTAAGACAACTTCACTAATCAAATAAGACAACAGGTGGCAGAGAACTGGAATTTACTGGCAGTAGAAATGAGTCCCGGATTCCTGAAAATCCAGAATAGACTGTGCACAGACATTTATTTTTCTGAAATTTCTCTAACCCCAATTCTAAACTCTCCTTACTCTCATTACTTTACATTTTTTTTAGAAAGTCATTAACAAACTAAAAAATAAAATTGATTAAATGAGTTTGGGACCAAACTTCCAAATCTCTATTTCCTGGGCTCCAGGTCTTTAGACATCCAGAGCTGCCTACTTGGAACATTCATAAGCTACTGTTTTCTGACATATAAAACATGACGTGTGTATTAGCTAAGTCCATCCCACTCCCAAAACTATGTCCTTTTTCCATTAGTCTCTATGTCAGTGAGTAGCATCTCAAAATGGAAACCCAGAAGTGGTCTTCTTTCCTCAAAAATAAAGAAAGAAAAAAAAATCCTGAACTGCAACATCCAGTTAATCATCAAGACATGTTGGCTGACTCCATCCCCTTAATACACTCCCTCCCTTCCCACCACCACAGCCAGTGCCTTAATTCAGGCACTCGTCGTTTTTTTCCTGTATACTGCCATGATTTCTTTAATTGGTCTCTCTCTCCTCATCTTCCATGGTAGGACCAAAATAATCTTTCTGAGAATGTAAATGGGTACATATTACTCTCCTGCTCAAAATTCTCCAATGCCTCACCAATGCTTACAGGATAATCAATTCAAAACTTTTAGCATAATGAACACAAAGCTTCTACAATCTTTATTTCCAGTCAGCGCCATGGTCCCTTCTTCCTAGCCCTGCTTTGTAAATGCTCCCACCCCTTTGCACATACTCCTCCCTCAACCTAAAATCCATTTTTATTTTCTATTGCCTCCTGCAAATATTCTTCAATTTCTTAAGTGAACTGAAGCACCATCTCAAAAACTTTCTCTGACTATCCCCCTAGCACTGCTCTAAGGTTTTTTTTATCCTCTTACATTTATTGACAGATCTTTTCTAGCACAATACAAAGAGTAGCTACTTCACGCACTTCAAAAGTTTTATTCTGCACTGCTTTCTTTTGAATCATGCTTTATTATAGCACATACAATGCCATATTTTAATTCTCAATGTCTCTTTCTCTTCCTAAATATTTGAGAAATATCCATCCTTAAAGCACAGTGTTAATACTAGAACCAAAAAACTTTGTTGAATACTGTATATTTATATAAACATATAATCCGAAAATATGGTTATAATTGATAATCTTTTAAAATTAAAAGATTTCCTGGTTGGAGTCACTACCTCTTACAATGAGAATTTTTATTATAAAGTTAAATAGTGCCTATTAATATGAGCTAAAAAGTTGAAATTTTTTACAATAATTATAAGTGGCTTGCACATATAAATTATTAAAAGCTTTCCAATCTGAAACAAAGCATGAAAATTGTAAACCTAATAATTAAAAGATATTTTCAAATATGGAGATATGCATAATTTTACTCCTAGAAAATAATTTTGGAATATTTCTGTTTCTTCTGAGTTTTAATGTCCTTACATAATTCTGAGCACACAACTTTTGGGAATAACACACAGTTTACTAAACACTAAATATTATTTAAAAGTATAATAAGCATGTAGACTATACTCATCCTTGAATTTCTAATTAAATCCCCCAAATAAAGTAGACTGGTTTACTATATCATAAGATGAAACAACATACAGAAAAGTAAAACAGCCATTTGCAGTTAAATTATTAATTGTAAATTACAAAACTCTTTGGAGAATACTATCAGTGGTAAGGATCTCACTCAGAAGTAGCTATGTCACTAGGAAAAAAATTCAAGTTGGACATACACAATATTAAAAAAGACAGACTCTCAGACTTCCGGGAAGATGGAGGTGTGAGCAGGGCCGCAGAAATCTCCTCCCAACACTATATTTATCTACGAAAACACAGCAAATACATCTATTCCTAAAAGAGAGACGAGAATACACAGGAAAGCACACAAGTACAGCTACACCCGAGAGGACTCGGCACTCCAAGAGGCGGGTAAGATATGGAGGCACGAACCGGCGGGACCCGAGCCCTCCACCACCCCAGCGTACCGGCAGGAGGAGAGGATTCAGAGCCGGGAAAGAGCAGAAGTACACCCCGCGAAGTAGTCAGCCCCGGTGATCTGTGCGGGGAGCGCTGAACCACATTGGGCAGTGCAGCGGAGATTGGAGAGACAGAGGGGCAGAATCTGAGCAGGGAATGCACCAGGGTGCTTGCAGCCGGCTGCCGGGAAGGAAAAAAAAAAGCGTGCGCTTTCTGCAGCGGTCGTAAAGAGACAGGAGCCCAGCGGAGGAGCAGGATCGCCCCAGCACACTCAGCTCAGCACGCTGGGAGTCATGGGGAGTTTCAGATGCCTTAGCTAGCAACTGAGGAAGCGTAGCCATACGTACACTTCTCACTGAGATCAACAGCCTCCTATTCGTTCCCACCCCTGCGAGAGCGATAAAGAGCCCTGCAGAGCGGCGCAGTCAAAGCTGTGGAATAGTGGGGCAATAGCGTCACAAAGAGCATTCCCACAGAATCTACATTCGGTGGGCATTTTTTTTGTTTGTTTGTTTTGTTTTTTCTTTTGTTTTTGTTTTTTCTTTTCTTTCTTTTTTTCCTTTCTTTCTTCTTTTTTTCTTTTTTTTCTCTTTTTTTTCTTCTCTTTTTAAAGTCTTAAAGAGCCCAGCTGACATACGTGGCCACTATCAGTGACTAATTCTATAGCCATGAAAAGACAGAGGAATGTGATTCAGAACAAAATCAACCAGACTACCCCAGAGAGGGAGTCTGAAGGGATGGAAATGCACAGCCTTTCTGAAAAAGAATTCAGAATAAAAGTCATAACCATAATGATGGGCCTACAGAAAAATGTGCAAGAGCTGAGGGAGGAAGTGAGGGAACTGAGGAAAGACAATGCAGAAATCAGACAAGCGATTGACGGGCTTAACAGCAGAATGGATGACATGCAAGAGACTGTTAATGGAATAGAAAACAGAGAAGAGGAGTACAGAGCAGCTGAGGCAGAGAGAGATAAAAGGATTTCCAGAAATGAAAGAATATTAAGAGAACTGTGTGACCAATCCAAACGGAACAATATTCGCATTATAGGAGTACCAGAGGAAGAAGAGAGAGAAAAAGGGATAGAAAGTGTCTTTGAAGAAATAATTGCTGAAAACTTTCCCTCGCTGGGGAAGGAAGTAGTCTCGCAGTCCACCGAAGCTCATAGATCTCCCAACACAAGGGACCCAAGGAAGACAACACCAAGACACATAATAATTAAGATGGCAAAGATCAAAGATAAAGACAGGGTATTAAAGGCAGCTAGAGAGAGAAAAAAGATCACCTACAAGGAAAACCCATCAGACTATCATCAGACTTCTCAACAGAAACCTTACAGGCCAGAAGAGAATGGCATGATATATTTAACGTTATGAAACAGAAGGGCCTTGAACCAAGAATATTGTATCCAGCAAGATTATCATTTAAATATGATGGAGGGATTAAACAATTTCCAGACAAACGAAAGTTGAGAGAGTTTGCCTCTCATAAACCACCACTACAGGATATCTTAAATGGACTGCTCTAGATGGAAGCACACCTAAGGCTAAAAAGATGTCACCAGAGGAAAAAAAAATCATAGCAAAGAAAGCAGACGATCCAAATACTAACTAAAGGCAAAGAATAAAACACCTATTATAGAAAGAATGGAGGAGGAGAAATAATAAGGGAGAGAAATAAAGAAACATCACACTGTGTTTACAATAACTTAACAAGAAAGTTAAGTTAGATTGGTAGATAGTAAAGAAAAAACCCTGGAACCCCTGGTAACCACAAATCTAAAGCCAGCAATGGCAATAAGTACATACCTATCAATAATCACCCTAAATGTAAATGGATGAATGCACCAATCAAAAGACACAGAGTAACAGAATGCATAAAAAAGCAAGACACATCTATATGTTGCCTACAAGAAACTCACCTCAAATCCGAAGATATACGCAGACTAAAACTGAGGGGATGGAAAAAGATATTTCATGCAAACAACAAAGAGAAAAAAGCAGGTGTTGCAGTACTTGTATCAGACAAAATAGACTTCAAAACGAAGAAAGTAGCAAAAGATAAAGAAGGACATTACATAATGATAAAGGGGTCAGTCCAAGAAGAAGATATAACCATTATAAATATATATGCACCCAACACAGGATTGCTAGCATATGTGAGACAAATACTAACAGAATTAAAGGAGGAAATAGACAGCAATGCATTCATCTTAGGAGACTTCCACACACCACTCACTCCAGAGGACAGATCAACCAGACAGAAAATAAGTAAAGACACAGAGGCACTGAACAACACTGTAGAACAGACAGACCTAACAGACATCTACAGAACTCTACACCCAAAAGCAACAGGATATACATTCTTCTCAGGTGCACATGGAACATTTTCCAGAATAGACCACATACTAGGCCACAAAAAGAACCTCAGTAATTTCAAAAATATTGAAATCCTACCACCCAACTTCTCAGATCACCAAGGTATAAAACTAGAAATAAATTTTAGAAAGAAATCAAAAAGGCTCACAAATACATGGAGACTTAACAACACTCTCCTAATTAATCAATGGGTTAACGACCAAATCAAAACAGAAATCAAAGAATATATGGAGACTAATGACAACAACAACACAAAGCCACAACCTCTGTGGGACGCAGCAAAGGCAGTTCTAAGAGGAAAGTATATTGCAATCCAGGCCTATTTAAAGAAGGAAGAACATTTCCAAATGAATAGCCTAAAGACACAATTACTGAAATTGGAAAAAGAAGAACAAATGAGGCCCAAAGTCACCAGAAGGAGGGACATAATAAAGATTAGAGAAGAAATAAATAAAATTGAGAAGAATAAAACAGTAGAAAAAAACAATGAAACCAAGAGCTGGTTCTTTGAAAAAATAAACAAAATAGATAAACCCTAGCCAGACTCATTAAGAGAAAAAGAGAATCTACACACATAAACACAATCAGAAATGAGAAAGGAAAAATCACGACGGACCCCACAGAAAAATACAAAGAATCATAAGAGAATATTATGAGAATCTATATGCTAACAAGCTGGAAAACATAGAAGAAATGGACGACTTCTTAGAAAAATACAACCTTCCAAAAGTGACCAAGCAAGAAACAGAAAAACTAAACAGACCAATCACCAGCGACGAAATCGAATTGGTAATCAAAAAACTACCCAAGAACAAAACCCCGGGACTGATGGATTCACCTCTGAATTCCACCAGAAATATAGAGAGGAAATAACACCCATTCTCCTTAAAGTTTTCGAAAAAATAGAAGAGGAGGGAATACTTCCAAACTCATTCTATGAAGCCAGCATCACTCTAATACCAAAACCGGGCAAAGACCTCACCAAAAAAGAAAATTACAGACCAATATCCCTGATGAACATAGATGCAAAAATACTCAGCAAAATATTAGCAAACTGAATTCAAAAATACATCAAGAGGATCATACACCATGATCAAGTGGGATTCATCCCAGGGATGCAAGGATGGTACAATATTCGAAAATCCATCAACATCATCCACCACATCAACAAAAAGAAGAACAAAAACCACATGATCATCTCCATAGATGCTGAAAAAGCATTTGACAAAATTCAGCATCCATTCCTGATTAAAACTCTCAACAAAACGGGTATAGACGGCAAGTACCTCAACATCATAAAGGCTATATATGACAAACCCACAGCTAACATCATACTTAACGGCTAGACACTGAAAGCTTTTCGTCTAAGATCGGGAACAAGACAGGGATGCCCACTCTCTCCACTGTTATTCTACATAGTACTGGAGGTCCTAGCCACAGCAATCAGACAAAGACATACAAGGCATCCAGATTGGTAAAGAAGAAGTCAAATTGTCACTATTTGGAGATGACATGATACTGTACATAAAAAACCCTAAAGATTCCATTCCAAAACTACGAGAACTAATATCTGAATTCAGCAAAGTTGCAGGATACTAAATTAACACACAGAAATCGGTTGCTTTCCTATACACTAATGATGAACTAACAGAAAGAGAAATCAGAAAAACAATTCCATTCACAATTGCATCAAAAAGAATAAAATACCTAGGAATAAACCTAGTGAAGGAAGTGAAAGATCTATACTCTGAAACTACAAGACACTCCTAAGAGAAATTAAAGAGGACACTAACAAATGGAAATTAATCCCATGCTCTTGGCTAGATGGAATAAATATTGTCAAAATGGCTATACTACTTATAGCAATGTACAGATTCAAGGCAATCCCTATCAAACTACCAACAGCTTTCTTCAATGAACTGGAACAAATAGTTCTAAAATTCATATGGAACCGCAAAAGACCCCGTATAGCCAAAGCAATCCTGAGAAGGAGGAATAAAACAGGGGGAATTACACTCCCTGACTTCAACCTCTACTACAAAGCGACAGGAATCAAGACAATTTGGTATTCGCACAAAAACAGACCCACAGACCAGTGGAACAGAATAGAAAATCCAAACATTAACCCAAACATATACAGTCAATTAATATTTGATAAAAGTGCCTTGGAAATACAATGGGGAGATGACAGCCTCTTCAGCAGCTGGTGTTGGAAAAACTGGACAGCTACATGTAAGAGAATGAAACTGGACTACTGTCTAGCCCCATACACAAAGGTAAACTCAGGTGGATCAAAGACCTGAATGTAAGTCATGAAACCATAAAACTCTTAGAAAGAAACATAGGCAAAAATCTCTTGGACATAAACATGAGCAACTTCTTCATGAACATATCTCCCCGGGCAAGGGAAACAAAAGCAAAAATGAACAAGTGGGACTATATCAAGCTGAAAACCTTCTGTACAGCAAAGGGTACCATCAGTAGAACAAAAAGACATCCTACAGTATGGGAGAATATATTCATAAAAAACGTATCTGATAAAAAGTTGACATCCAAAATATATAAAGAACTCATGCACCTTAACAAACAGAAAGCAAATAATCCAATTAAGAAATGGGCAGAGGACATCAATAGACACTTCTCTAAAGAAGAAATTCTGATGGCCAACAGGCACATGAAAAGATGCTCCACATCGCTAGTCGTCAGAGAAATGCAGATTAAAACCACAGTGAGATATCACCTCACACCAGTGAGGATGGCCAACATCCAAAACACAAACAACAAACGTTGGAGAGGATGTGGAGAAAAGAGAACCCTCCTACACTGCTGGTGGGACTGCAAATTAGTTCAACCATTGTGGAAAGCAGTGTGGAGGTTCCTCAAAAAACTCAAAATAGAAATACCATTTGACCCAGGAATTCCACTCCTAGGAATTTACCCTAAGAATGCAGCAGCCCAATTTCAAAAGGACAGATGCACCCCTGTTTATTGCAGCACTATTTGCAATAGCCAAGAAATGGAAGCAACCTAAGTGTCCATCAGTAGATGAATGGATAACGAAGAAGTGGTACATATACACAATGGAATATTATTCAGCCATAAGAAAAAAACAAATCCTACCATTTGCAACAACATGGATGGAGCTAGAGGGTATTATGCTCAGTGAAATAAGCCAAGTCGAAAAAGACAAGTATCAAATGATTTCACTCATATGTGGAGTATAAGAACAAAGAAAAAATACTGACGGAACAAAACAGCAGCAGACTCACAGAACCCGAGAACGGACTAATAGTTACCAAAGGGAAAGGGACTGGGGAAAATGGACAGGAAGGGAGGGATAAGAGGGAAAAGGGGGCATTATGATTAGCAGATGTAATGTTGGGGGGCACAGGGAGGGCAGTACAACTCAGAGACGACAAGTAGTGATTCTATAGCACCTCACTATGCTCATGGACAATGACTGTAATGGGGTTAGTGGGGGTGACCTGATGAAGGGGTAGTTTAATAACCATAATATTGCACATGTAATTGTAGATTAATGATAATAAAATAAATTATATTAAAAATATATTAAAAATTTTAAAAAGGAATAAAAAAACAGACTCTCAAGTCCACAGTTAATTCTAATGTAACATTTAATCACAGAAAGAAAATTTAATCTGATTTTTTTAAGTTATGCAATATGTATATTCTTAATGATACTAGACTGCAAAATATAAGATCCAATTCAATGAAGAATCAAAATGTTTTACTGTTTTCTAAAATGTATACTTTTGATAAAAGTTTTAAGCTCCTTAAAAATACTTTGCATTTACAATTACAATGCTAATATTAACATTACTCAGTGATTCTCATTCATTATGAATGCTGTTATGAATTTTTGAGAATGGTCTAGATTGAAGTATATATCCCAAGGATCCTTTTAACCTTCATCTTTCTAATGCCAAATAGTGAATAAAAATCTCAAACTGAAAAAATCAGATTTATCTATATTACACACACACACACACACACACACACACACACAAAGTTTTCTGTTGACATTTCCTTATATATCCACCCATCCTTTTCCCAAAACCATTGAAAGAAAACAAGAACTTGGCTAGAAGTGATGAGAAAATTCATCAAGCCAACAAGGATGGAAGAAAGTAAAAAAAACAAAACAACAACAAAAAAACATTAAATCTAAGACAGTGTCAGTCACAAGCCAAGTTTATTTCTGCCCAAAACCTTGTGATAGGATTACTTACTTCAAATATCCCACAGTGTCCTATAAAACCTTCCACTAACATTGCTAAATTCAGTCTATCTTAAAAAAAAAAAAGCCTATGCTAGGTTTTCATTTTTAAATTTAAAAGGCTACCTAAGAAGTTAAGGTGCCAATTTCTGACTTTATTTTCTTAACATTTTTCTGTATCTCCAAAAGGCATTTTGGTAAACAGTTATTTAGAGTGACATTACTTTATCATAATATAGGAACAACTTTAATAAAAGATTAAACATTTATATATGTGTGAAGATTTTTTTTAACTCTGAAGGACAGACTAAAACTTTACACAGTTTAATTCTCAGTTACAAAGTTTTTAAACAAAATGGTTTTCAGACATTCAAAGATTTTAAATTAGTTTTAAAATGTCATGTTTTACTGCAAAAAAGATCTTTTAAGAACTTTGCTTTAAATTTGTGTACTTTCCCTAATTTTGAAATATGATACTTAAATGGTTTAACTTTTAAAATAGTAACTGTTAATATGTATTGAGCATTTACTATATACCAGGCACTGTTCTAAGGAATTACACATATGAACACATTAGCTGCTGAAGAATTCACTAAACTGCTGCAGGAGATAAAGCAGCCCAGATGGAATTTGAACCCAGGAGTCCATACTCTTTATGACTGGGACTTAGAATTCAAAGTTAAAACAAATAACAAAAATATACAATCACTGCTTTCAGAGAGTTCATAACTATATAACTATATACATACATACACACACACACACACACACACACACACACACACACACACACAACAACAACAACCCCTCTAGTGGTAGGAGGCCTAGCAGTATGACCCAACTGCTAGTAGAGTTCACATCAATATGATTCATTTTTAAAGTGACTTCTTCACAAAGGAGATGATATTGGGTTTAAAAGGAAGGGGAAAGGGAAGACTGAAAAGTAAGAGTAGAAATGTAGATTGGAACTCGACTCTAATAAGGTTGCAGTGAATAACATCCTAAGGAATTTAGATTTGATTGTGTAGCAGACAATCAAGAGCCAAACAAGAATTCTTAAGGTGACCAGCCAAGTGTTTTAGTAGAAAAACAAAACAAAGAAACAAATTTTCAGTACTATTGAAGATAGGGTGGAATAGGAAAGAGATTAGGGACAATAATATTAATTAGGAAGCTACTGGAATAACGACACATGAGCAAGGCTGTAGTAGGGTAGTCATATAGAGAGAAGAACAGGAAAGTCATTTCCAAAGTTTAGAAACTGAATTTGACAGGAGAGATGAGAGACAGTAATGAGTCTGAAGTTTCTAGCTTCGGAAGACTACCTAGAAATGCTGACATTAAGTGGCTATAGGAAAAAGCAACAGGAGTTGAGGGGAACTGAGCTATGATTCATGATTGGAAACAATCTAATACAGCTGACAGTACAAGTCTTGATTTTTATATTAAAAATATCAGTTACTTTCTGTTATGATATAAAAATGCCAATGTAAATTACTTCAACATATTTTTTCTGGACTTATTTATACTATTTTTCTTGCTATGAATACATCTAATACTAAGTATGGGATAATTTTTTCTTACAAAGTATGACCTAAAATAAAAAGATCAACCTCCTGAAAACCCAAAAGCACTGATTTATTTACTGTACATTGTTAATGGATGAGGGTTCAGACTTGGATAACAGCTGTAGCACTCACTTTGATGTCAGTAGGAGAAGTACCACAGCTGCCTTCTATACCTAGTCTAAATGAAAATGTATTTTTAATACCTTTGAGAGTATTGAATGTTACTTCAGACCATTTTGCTTTGCTTTAAGTACTTTATTTTAATTATATTTTTACTAATATCTATTATAAAAACACATTTTAAAATTATTAATTTGTTTTATCAGGCCTACTCGAGTTACAAGTATCCATTTCAAATTAAATATTTAATATGACAAAAATCTAAAATTATAAAAACACATAACTACAATAAAAAATAGTGATTGGTTTTTAATGCAAAATTCATTAAGATATGTCTTTACTTCAAATTGTTATTAAAGAAGAAAAACAAAAAAGGATTTCATTTTCTTAAAAATTAAATTTAGCATCATTGAAGTTATGCACAGATAGTAACAGGAATTGCTTGACTCTTCTTTCTCAATTTGGAAATTTCCATGTAAGACAAATAAAATGATCATCTCCTTTAATAACCTTATTAAAAAAACACAGGGTTAAGACCATTCACTTCCTTAAAAGGATAACTTATAATTCAGTAGCATACAGCAAAGTTAGGAAAACTTAAATAGTGAGGAGAGAAATGGTGGATTATTTTATAGTCTACAAAAATACAGTCATTCTGGTTAGTTTTATGAAGTATAGTTTTTAGACATAAATCTATACTGTGACAGAATTATACGATATATAAGACCTCAGTAGTTAAGGAATGTAATTATTTGACAACGAAAATTTTTTGAATTCACAAATTAAAATACATTAGTTTGACCAACAGGTGGTGCTCCATCTCCATTTATAAAGAATTAAGCATTCCCCAAAGCATTTCCAATACAATGAAATCATTCTGACTGTGCGGCAATTTTCAAAACTCAAACATGAGAAAACCCAATGCATAACCATTATTTTAATTGTCTCTACTAAGCAGAGGAATGTAATTTTGGTTACCTTGCAAAGGAATTTTAAGACTTGATACTGACTGCCCATTCATTTATAGAAGAATTTGCTAGAACAGTTTATAATTTTTGCTGAAGTATTTCTTTTAAAAATTAAAATTAAATACTGCCAACAATGTTAAGCAACCAGAAATAAACTTTTAAAAAGCATCACTAGTGTTCATTACAAATAACTAATTTTAAGTGACTTTATACCAGCTCAACTTATGCTTTAGAATTCTAAGTTTTTAACATTTTATCCTTTGTTAGGAAGACAGTTTTAAAAACAAATAAAAACTAAGAAATTCAGCTAAACCGGAATCAGTGTATTTTGAAAAATTTAGGTTTCTATATGAGGTTCTATTCACTTGTAAAGATAGTTTCTCTGGCTGAACCCAACCATCTGGCTGAATTCTAAACTTAAGTACTACTCTCACCTCTCACCAAGTGAAATGTCATTGTACTTCTTACTAAATGAAGATAAAATAATTTCATTCCTGCATTACCACAAATATCCAAGCAAGACTTGTATAATTTTAATTTATCTATTATGTAAATAATTCTTCTTCTTACGGGAGTAAGAAACAAACAATTACAAAAACTCTGTGAAATACAGCATTAAATGATAGAAAATGATCCAACACATTAATTTTTAGTCTATTTAAGTTATAGTCTTCTTGCTACTTAATGTGAAGATAAGGCATAGAGTAGTTGGCTTCTGAATGTCAAAAAGAAGGATAGAAGATACTAGGAAAAATTACTTTTCTGTACAAAAACTCTGTATAGTAAAAGGTATGGCTACTCTATTAGTTTAAGGGAGAACAAAAACGCAGGACATGAATAAACTAAAATCTAAATTTCAAGAGGCTTTTAGTTTTAGTAAAACCACCTAAAGCCCTGTTTTACTTTAAAAAATTAAATGGCACTGATTACTAACTTTTTTAATGATGCTAAGAAGTAGTAACTCTAAATTCAGTATGACAGAAGGGAAACAATGTTGTAATTATAGAAAATATGAATTTGTAAAAATAAAAAAGTTCTTGATCAACACAAACTTCATTCATGCCTTGGTAACAGCTACCTTCCTCATATGGAATTTTAAAGTATCAGAAGTCTACACTTTCTAATCCATTCCACTTGTTTAATTTTTAGACTCATGTTTATTCACTGCTATTAACCATTAATTAAAAACCTGATTTAGTTCTTACATGTTTTCCAAATGAAACAAAAAAGTTAGAAACAATACTTCAGCATTTAAAATATATATTCTTGCAGTTTATGAGTCTTTTGTTCTATGCCCACATTGAAATTCTGGCTCACTGATCTAAATAATAATATTTAAAATTAACTTTGTTTTATATAGTTCCAGTATTTCATTAAAATACAATATAGGACTTTTTCCTCTGTTACCTGCCAATACTGACACTTAAATATGAATACAAATCTGAAAAAAGTAACCCCAGCTTTTTGTTCCTTTTCTACAGCATTCTGATTTATAACAGTTTTTGGAAGTCTTTAGTAGTGTTAAGCTCATTTAGTCAAGATTCTGTCAAAATCTTGTCTCTCTTTTAAACTAATGGCAGAGTTGTATTTTTATGATAAATAAAATTAGGATAAATTCCTAATTTGCAACTGGCTTAAAGCTCCTTAAGCAAATCCTTCTCTTCTACTTCCCTAGAAAACCTAAGATTCTTACACGCAACCAAGATACCTGTAAGGTATATTTTGTGCTTACACAAAGCAGTTTCAAACTGTTTCTTCATCAACACAAGCAGGTTTACATTACAGAAACACAGAAAACAAAGACATACTTAATTTATTAAGGTAGAAAAATTTTCAGTCACAATGTAAACATTACTGAAAAAGGAGAGATGAACCAGCAGGTAGGTCACTTCTACATAAACCTTCTGTTTTAGATAAAATAGGTATTTCCTACATGAAACTTAACTGGCTTTTACTTTCCAGTAAGTTGCTAAAATGAGTATCTACACTGAAATGCAAAAAATGTGAAAAATTAAGAAAGGAAAGGCCAGGCTGCCCCTGTTCATGATTGTCTGCTTGTCCAGGAAGACCTGGGTCCCTAGATAAGTTATCCATTCTGCAGGAGCTGATTGAAGCAGTGCATGTGAAATTCGGAAGGCTCCAGGAGGAACTAAATAGTGTGGAACACAGTAACACGATAATCTGAAAAAAAAGGGTAGATGTCATGGAAAAACCATTAGACATTTCTTCCCAGAACATCTGAAATGATGGGTAAATGAACTTAAATGTCCAAATATCGACCCTGCACACGAAAGTTCCAGAAAATGAAATTTCTTAAAGTTCAAAAAAATTATGTACATTCTCAGAGAATTCTGATTATAGTTTAAGTTTGTATAGTCTACAATCTTTTAAATCAGAAATAGACGGTCACTTAGGGTCTCACTTGAAAATTTTTTAAATATTTTAAAATAATCAGTGGTTCTACTAAAAATTAAATGAATTAATATTTATATCTGACTTAAAAAATTTTAGGGACTTAACAAATAACTTTCAAAAGTTTTGCAGGGTTGATACTAAAGATTCCTTCTACTTGATTAAAAAAATTATAGAAGAAATAGGAAGATAATTCTATTTGTTATATATACACACCCTTTAATATCCATCTGTGTCAAAGATCTAAAATGAAGGGCTCTTTATACAGAGACACACATACTGTACTACTTGTTCAAAGGAGCCGAGCTTACGGACAGATTCATGGTTTTGTTCATGTACAATTTTGAACTGTACAACAAATCCTTCCCCCCAAAAAGATAATGGTTTTAATTAAACATGTGGATCAAATTTCGTATTATAGGGCAGTCATTAAAAATTAATAACTATAAAAGATCTGTTTCTTTTATATCACTTAATTGCCTCCATACAGAGTTTCTAGGTTTTTACTGTAAAGCGAGTATGTTTAACAATGCTCTGTATACAGAAGAGATGTATTCATTCCATGGAGTTTTGTTTAGTTTTATTTTGCTATGGCAGCAATTTGAGAAAAACTAGGGGACAGCTCCTAGACCTAAAAAATATTTCTTAGTATGAAATCGCTCAGTTAGCTTCTTTTACACAAAAAAATGGCAACAAAGAGGAAGGAAAAAAATAATGATTTGCATTCATATAATTTTATTACCAGTATTTATATAATTAAGGTCTACACAGAATTGTTTTCTATATATAAGGATAAGTTCTGCTAGTTCCAAAAGCCTGATGAGTCAGAATGATTTATAAAGGTCATAGTAAAATAAAATATTAAAGAATATGTATATATGTGTATAAATGTTTATAGTTTAAATATGATCTATAACTTTGGAAAATCAGGTATACATATAAACATAAAAAAAGGTCAGACCTACTTATTCTGTGACATGAAATTAAGTAACCATTGCTGCATCTTCACTGTAGCTTTTCACTGCATTTTCATCTACTAAATCTAAGCGAAGATTGGATTAAAATTCAGGGATCTCTGAATTCTGTTATTTCCACTACTTAATTCTGTGATCCTTGGTTTTACTTTGTTGCTCAGTTTTCTATTACCCAGTCTTAAAAGGGAGGGCACACATATTTACAAAGATGAATTAAGTGGTAAAAATATAAAATGAGTTTGAGATTTAACGAATGCATTTAATAAAGGGAATTTTAAAAACAACACAAACTTATCTTTTCATGGAGTACTGCTGGCATCGTTTGAGAATTGAAAAACAATTTAAAGCCAGGAATTTACTAAATTTCTTCTAGCATAGAATTACTACAGCTTGTCTTTGCTACAAGATTTTTCCATTGTTTTTATACATTGAAGTTACATTTCTAATGGGCCAATAATTTACTATCTGAATGAAATGGAAATTAATGGTGGTAAGTTTTGTTTATTTATTTATTTATTTTTGGTTGCAGTACAACAGATCTAGCCTTAAGAAAAATGACAAACACCAGAAAATTAACACTTACTCTTGCACCAATTGTAAGGGACAAAATCTCATTACTCCTGGAAAGTGTGTATCAGTTATTAGTATAAACAGAGATTAAAAATTATTTACTAAGAGACACGATTTTTCCATTTAGGAAAACCACAAAAAATTTGGAACCCTAAAAATTTTGGCACTTCAATTCCTAGAACAATAATTTCTACAAATTTATAAATATCTATCATGATTTTTAACTCTGCTAATAACAAAACCCAGATATTTCTCATTCTTAATTGGAAATATAAGTATTGATATAACAGGATAACTAATTTTAAGAATACCTCCTAGTAGAGCAGGCAATCCAACCATTTCTCATGTCATGATTGGAATATGACATTTCTGTGCACCAACCCATCATAAGTCTTTCTGAAAAACATGCCACAAATTTGGACCAATCAATAAAGCAGTTGGTCAAGGCTAAGTTAGCTGAAAATACAGATGTCATCAGTGTAACTAAATGGACACACTGAAGGAAAACAAAAGTTTACACTAAAATAGAGACAAAGATAGTGTAATGATTATTCTATGTGAATATAAAGTCATTGCTAGTCAAAAATACTTCCATGAATACCTTTCTGAGAGAAAAGTGGGGGGTTCACTTTTGGTTTACAGAGTATCTATTTGAAACAAAATCCCAAAATGAAAGTTAAAAGTACATATTACTTCCTGAACCTACTTAGTTAAGTTTGGAAGCTTCTCTAAATAAACCTTTAGCCTGATATAATCACTTTCAAATTAACCCTTTTAAAAAAGGGTATTAACTTATCATCGGCTAGGCCTGAGAGAAGCCTTGAAAAATTAATACTTAGAAAATATAATTCTACATATAAAACCTGAAAAACTTCATCTAACCAAACAAATATAATTAAGTTAATTAATTTTCCTTGTCAAACCCTTAAACCTAAATTGAACCATTTAGGAAATACATTGGGTATTTTAATTTTAATGATTTTTACTACATTTAAAGTATACTTTAAGGAATAGAATGTTTTCTTATGGGATATTTTCATACAAAATGTTTGTTCAAACATTAACATATTCCTTATATATTGTAACAGTTTTTTCTAAAATATAACCTATGGAATTTATATACATGTATGCTTCATTTTTACGAAAGCCTATGCTGAAAGACAAATCAGTGATAATTCATAATTCAAAGTAAGTTTTCATTTTATTAAAAAAAGCCACAGAATTTAAGCCAAAAATCTCACTAAATTAACATACAACTCAATGGAAAAAAAAAGATGATTTGCATTCACTTTCTAAATGGAGTACACAACACATGAGGCTACAAATACAATGTTTTAAGTAAACAGTTGTACACAAAAGTGTATATAGTTTCACCATTACATTCAAGTACCTAGTTCAGATCCAGCTAGTGTTAGTAACACAAAAAGTTTAAGTCATTATAAACACTTCCTAAAGCTCAGAAAGATGATGAAATTCTTGCATATGTAAGAATGTTTCAAAACATAGTCCCTTTACTAACTGTGGTCTCTAAATTACCTTGCATAGAACTCAAATAACTGCCACATACTGAACCATTATATCTGGCTAAAAACAAAGCAAAATAATCAACACGGTACACACTTCCAGTACCAGCTCAGTTCTGGCTGATCAGATCACTACCTCCAAACACACACATAGACCCACGATTAACACTTATCCACTCCTTCCCTTTGTATTTTGGTATTCCAATTTAAGGATAAATACAAAGACAAGTCAAATTTCTTTCACTGTGGAAAATAATTCTGAATATAAGAGGGATAAGTTTGCTCAACATAAAGAACATATACTCTATTTTTTGCTTCAACTAAAGGTTCCTACCACTTAAAATAAAGAGTTCCAAAACATGTATTTTAACCACAGAAGCAGTTTTCACGGTTTGGCCCAATGATTCTCATGCAGGACCTGTTCAGAGTATCTGCAAGGTCTAAACTATTTTAATAATAATGCTAACACATTAACTGCTTTTTCTACTCATTCCACTCATTTCCACTCATTCCACTGTGAGTATTCAGTAGAATATTTAAACTATGAGACCTGTGATAATATCATCACTCAGATGACTAACAGAATGTACGCCTGTATATTCAAAATTTCTCATTTTTTATTTCAAATGCAAAGAACATCAACAAATATAACAACATAAATAAAAGTTGGAGTCCTGAATAATTAAGAATGTAAAGGTCCACAGATCAAAGTGTTTGAGAACCACTCAGGAAAAATTTGGTCCCCGCAGATACCACTTAAATGGAAGAGAGGATCTATACGATATATCTTCCTCTTTATCTTTCACAGCCCACAGACATATATCTCCAACCCTTTTAGTTACATTAATTTTAAAACCCAAAATAAATAATCTATCATGGATGCTAAACATTTTCAATACAGCTGTTTTAAATTTCCATGCAAATTTTTATCTACTACCTTATGCTTCTTTAACTAGATCTGCTTTTCTTTAAATACCAGTATTTGAGAAAAACTATTTTTCTCAATCTGAATTATTGATTTTGCTTTAATAATCATATTTCATAGTGTTATCTATTTTTATTTCATTTAACATTCAGGGGTTCAACCTGATAGATTAAATCAATACTTACTAAACCAAAGCTAATCAAACAACATAATTATCACTTTTAACTGTTTTCACAAGAAACAATTTTCTAAATTCCAAATAAATAAACTTGACATAAAATCACTTTTCACTGATGATTTCTTCTACTTAACTGAAACTAAGATAGCAAATATACACAAATACACATGTGTGTAATTTTGTCCTTTGGAGTCCCAAGAAAAAATTCCAATTCAAATTAACTCCAAAGAAATAAAATCTCCCCAATTATTAACATAATAACAAAAAGACTTAGGCACCCAAAGAGCTCTTATTCCCTCCCTCACATTTCATGTTTCCACCTCTTGTACTCAGCACTTCTCATCTCTTACCTTCTAGCTCAGCCTTAAACATACTCAACAAAAAACGGTGTCCCTCCCCTATGTGGAGGGAGACCTCTTATCTTTTTCTACAGTAAAATATAAATAATGCTCTTCTATTAGGAACTGATTCATTTTCACAATTTCTAACTCCCAAGTGAAGAATCTGATCAGTTTTTGAGGAAGGGAAACTTTCCAAGGTTCTATTTCCTCATCTGAAAAATGGGAAGATAATAATACCTACCTCACAAAGATGTCATAAATAAACAAGTCATAAAAGATGTGCCTGGTAGAAAAGAGGGGAAAGAGAATTTTGAGCAGGATAAAGTAAGTGTCAATGGCATGTTCAGAAAACCACCTGTGGTTTAAGCTAAGGCAGAATGGGTCTGTAAAGGCACAGTAGGAGCAAGCCTTGCTAAGAAAGCGGGCCAAGAAGGTGCTGTCAATCACTCTAAGAAGTGTGGGCTTTCTAAGCTAAGAGAGGAAACGATTTAAGGATTTTACCAAAGAATGAGAACACAGAAGAAAAACAGATTGAGAGAAGTGGGTAGGTAAGATTCTGTCCAACTGAGCACTAGACATGATCAGTTTGAACTGAAAATAAAGGTTTATACATAAAGAAAATAAGACGAAGAGAATTATTCAGCAGTCTCAGCATTCAGGGAGTAGCTAAGTTGGAACTCAAGCAGTTGTTAAATGGTCTTTCTCCAACTGTTTTGACCAGTCTCCACAGAGAGAAGCATCTGTATGTTTACCCATCTAGTTCTGAAACTAAAGTTTCTTAAAACAATATTGACTTTTACTGTGCAATACATCTGATCGTTTCTATTCCTATTTTAAAATATACAATAAATTTTTATCAAAACCCACTGTTGGTGCCTTTACTAGCAGAATAATACTGATCTAAGTACCACTGTAGTACTCAAAGCAGACTCTGATACCCAACAGCCACTACATCTGGATTTTTTTATCTTCTCTGTGACTGTTTATATAAGTGGAAGAACACATTAATTTGTGTGTTTTTAGTGTTCTTTCTACTTTGAGGGTAAAATTTTATACATTTTATATATGTATATTTATGATTATTCTGTGAGCATTTAGATACAGGGTAGGTGTACTTCCCAGTCCCTCAAGCAGGCCTGAACATTTAATTTTGTGCTGCTTTAGAATGAATGAAAACACTGGTGGTTATATACTTGATATAAACTAAAGGATGCATGAATTGAAAAGGAATTTTTACTGCTCTTAGGTATAAAACAACAGTAGGTTCAACAAAGAGTAGTGGTCAAGAACACTGATTTTAATGTCATCCTGCCAAACACTAACCATGGCCCTGAAATTTACTATCTGACATCTATCTGCACTTCAAGAACACTCATTTAGAAAATGGAGATAATAACAGTACCTATCTCATAGAGATGGTGTGAGAATTAAACTACTTAAAATATGTAAAGGGTTTTGCTGGATTCAAATGTTAAATATTATTATCTTGGACCAAGTTATCCAGCCAGACTCTTCTTTTGAGAGAAAGGGTTTTTACTATGTGGTTTGTCAAGTATTTTATCATTCTCAGTATGAGGAGCAAGACTGCCATTTTCCATCAAGGTGTCCACAGAGTGCTAAGTCATAGTACTTTTTATTAAGGTATTATTGATACACACTCTTATGAAGGTTTCACATGAAAAAACAATGTGGTTACTACATTTACCCATATTATCAAGTCCCCACCCACACCTCAATGCAGTCACTGTCCATCAGTGTAGTAAGATGCCACAGATTCACTATTTGCCTTCTCTGTGCTACACTATTTTCCCCATGATCCCCCACACCATGTGTACTAAACATAATACCCCTCAATCCCCTTGTCCCACCCTCCCCACCGGCCCTCCCACACCCCTCCCCTTTGGTAACCACTAGTTCCTTCTTGGAGTCTCTGAGTCTGCTGCTATTTTGTTCCTTCAGTTTTGCTTAATTGTTACTCCACAAATGAGGGAAATCATTTGGCACTTGTCTTTCTCCATCTGGCTTATTTCACTGAGCATATCCTCCAGCTCCATCCGTGTTGTTGCAAATGGTAGGATTTGTTTCTTTCTTATGGCTGAATAGTATTCCATTGTGTATATGTACCACCTCTTCTTTATCCATTCATCTACTGATGGACACTTAGATTGTTCCATATCTTGGCTATTGTAAAAAGTGCTGCAATAAACATAGGGGTGCATATGTCTTTTTGAATCTGAGAAGTCATATTCTTTGGGTAAATTCCAAGGAGTGGGATTCCCGGGTCAAATGGTATTTGTATTTTTAGTTTTTTGAGGAACCTCCATATTGCTTTCCACAATGGTTGAACTAGCTTACATTCCCACCACCAGTATAGGAGGGTTTCCCTTTCTCCCCATCCTTGTTGCCAGCATTTGTTGTTCTTCGTCTTTTTGGTGCCAGCCACCATTACTGGGGTGTGAGGTGATATCTCATTGTGGTTTTAATTTGCATTTCCCTGATGATTAGTGATGTGGAGCAACATTTCATGTGTCTGTTGGCCATCTAAATTTCTTCTTTGGAGACTGTCTCTTCATATCCTCTGCCCATTTTTTAATCAGGTTATTTGCTTTTTGGGTGTTGAGGCGTGTAAGTTCTTTATATATTCTGGATGTTAACCCCTCGTCGGATATGTCATTCTCCCATACTGGATGCCTTTTTGTTCTTTTGATGGTGTCCTTTGTCATACAGAAACTTTTTAGTTTGATGTAGTCCCATGAGTTCATTTTTGCTTTTGTTTCCCTTGCCTGAGGAGATGTGTTCAGGAAGAAGTTGCTCATGCTTATATTCAGGAGATTTTTGCCTATGTTGTCTTCTAAGAGTTTTATGGTTTCATGACTTACATTCAGGTCCTTGATCCATTTCTACTTTACTTTCGTGGGTGGGGTGAAACAATAATCCAGTTTCATTCTCTTGCATGTAGCTTCCCAGTTTTGCCAACACCAGCTGTTGAAGAGGCTGTCATTTCCCCACTGTATATCCATGGCTCCTTTATCATATATTAATTGACGATATATCAGGGCTTTCTAGTCTGTTCCATTGGTCTATGGGTCTAAGTCATAGTATTTTAAGTTCAATTTAAAGATCTTATTTAAAAAAGAACTTGAACATTCATACTCTTACCACTTGTGAGCATATAAAAAAGCCAAAATACTGACACCAACAACTGCCCCATACCATTAAATGTATAATTCACTTTAACGATTATCCCTCCCTCAATCCCTTTTATTTATTGGTTCTTACACATTCTCTCTCTTTTTTTATGGTATACACTGTTTTTAGGTATCTATGATGAAACCCAAAAAGTAATTGTCGGGATGACTGCCTATCAGGTCAAGTACCCACATACCTCTCAGTTGTCCCTGAGTGTGTCACTCTGTAACACAGGATTGCTATTGATATTTAGTGATGATATTAAGCCATCAAGAGAAGCTTAATTATTGTAGTATATTCCCTTTAACAAGATAATTTAGAAAGACTGCCTTTTATAAGAAGGTAATTTAAATGAATGACCCTTAGTTATCTAGTCAAGAGTTTTAACTTTTTTGTACTATAAATACAATCCTATTTTATTATATACTATATCAATTGGTATACCAATGTACCAAACCATACATGCTGTTTCACATGTATTTTCCATTTGCTGATAGGTGATCCCTGAGGAAAGTACTTGGCTGATATGTTGACAGTGCATTCTACTGGACAAAATATTCTGTATAACAAATTACCTTTAATCTTGGTCCAAGAAGGCATCTTTGTTTAATAAAAAATTAATTATTTTGAGATGTTGTAAAATATCAAGAAATAAAGAAAAAGCTGATCGTGACAATTTTTATAAGTATCCCCACTTTGCTTTAAGTT
Source organism: Smutsia gigantea (assembly GCA_032199065.1). Lineage (NCBI taxonomy): Eukaryota > Metazoa > Chordata > Mammalia > Pholidota > Manidae > Smutsia > Smutsia gigantea. The sequence goes on along the minus strand of JAVSCE010002569.1, from coordinate 6,096 downwards.
TTGTCTATGCATCTATATGGTTTACAATATAACTATTTCATTTAAGTAGTGTGCTACTGGAGACATAATAGGATTTCTTACATAACTGATGTTCAATGAATACTGCCTTACAAAGTAATGTTCTCAGTTTATAAGAATAAACAAACAGAAAAACATAACTTTGTTCCGTTTTCGCCCCATCTGCCTAAGGCAATTCCAACTGCTGCTGTTTCTCACTACCTTGATATTTTTTTCAGCCAACAAAAATTAAGGAATCAAAAAGACCATTACTCAATTAATAGTAAAAATAATAATGATGGTGGCAGTAGTAAGAATAATAGTAATAGGAAAAATAACAATAGCAACAAATGGTGGCATTCACCAAGCACCTGGAATGTGCAGGCACTGTACTGAGCATATTCATATGTACATATGTATCATTTCATTGCAACAGGCTACGAGAATATTGTTCCCATTTTACTGTTTAGAAAAACTGAGTTTCAACAAGGTTAAGTAACCTACCCAAAATCACACAGTAAGTAAGTGATGGAACAGAAATTCAAACCAAGTCAGCCTCCTTAACACTAAACACAACCCTGATCCAGCTGGTATACTGTAGAATCAAATCAGGTTTTGCTCTATGAAACTGTAGTAGAAATATTGATCAGATGTGGAGGAGAACCTCCCTTGTACAAAATACACAAGCAATTATTCTACAACTAAGAGTACCTGAATGAGCAGTGTGACACCTCTGGCTGCTACTTAGAACAGAATTAACCTTTGACCTCACTTCCTCTATCTTTTGCCCTTAATGAATGAGAAAACTATCTTTGCTTGAAAAAAAATCAGATAACATTAATTTTTTAAAAGCATAAGTGTTCATTTGTTAATTGTTATTAAAAGATAGACAAACACATAGGTTAGAATAGATACAGGGAAAGGGGCACTCATATATACTGTGGGTGAGAGAACAAAATGATACAACCATTCATCCTAGAAGATAATCTGCCAACAGGTAGCAAATTTTAAAAGCAAAGACCCTCTGAACCCAAAAACTTCACTATTAAAATACAGTCAGAGGAAATAATTGCACAAGTAAAATAAAAGAGAAAAAAACTGATATGGCAATAGGTATTTATAACAGGAAAGTTTATAATACTGAAATATCAGAAATAATCTAATTATGCAGTAATAAATAATAGAGCATGGCACATCAATACAATGGAATACAAAACAGCTTTTAAAAATAGCGGTATAATCTTTATTTACTGACATAAAATAATGCATATTTTGTTTGATATAGTTTGAAAAAAGATAAAATTATATTTAGTATAAGCCATTTTTATATTAAAATAAATACATATTTATCTGTGCCTCTATGCATTAGCATGTTTGAAATGAGACTGACCAAGCTGGTAATAGTAAATTACATTTGGAAGAACTCTGAAAATGTACATTCTAAGAAATGCCTTTCTGTACTCTTTTTTAAGTTCTAATCAACATGTGTTACTTTTACAGTCAGAGAAAGGGGTAATTTTCATCCTTTAAAAACAAAAGAAATAATCAAGATGCCTAATCAGATGTATGTGCAAAAAATCATTAAAGCCAAACATAAAAATCAAAACAGAAATAATGCTTCCCAGTGAAGAACTGATGTTGTATCACATTATTAAGGGGTAATGTTCGAAATATATTAGTGAAGCCATATATGAAACATAACACTTTTTAGAAAATACAAATTAAATTTACACAGAAAAATACTGAGAACATACACTCAGATATAAAGTGACTGATTTTACTTTGGTTGGTGTATTATGGGTAATTTGTGATTTCTGCCATTATGTTTTGTGTTTTCTAAGCTTTCTTTAGTGAAGATGTACTGCTATTGTCTTTTTTTTTATTTGGAATCATTAATATACAATCACATGAGCAACATTATGGTTACTAGAGTCCCCCCATTATCATGTCCCCCCACATACCCCATTACAGTCACTGTCCATTAGCGTAGTAAGATGCTATAGAATCACTAGTCTTCTCTGTGTTATACTGCCTTCCCTGTGCACTCCCCTCGACCTACATTATGTGAAACATAATACCCCTTTTTCCCCCCTTATCCTTCCCTTCCACCCATCCTCCTCAGTCTCTGTCCCTTTGGTAACTGTTAGTCCATTCCTGGGTTCTGTGAGTGTGCTGCTGTTTTGTTCCTTCAGTTTTTTCTTTGCTCTTATGCTCCACAGATGAGTGAAATCATTTGATACTTGTCTTTCTCCACCTGGCTTATTTCACTGAGCAATTCTAGCTCCATCCATGTTGCTGTAAATGATAGGATCTGTTTTCTTCTTCTTATGGCTGAATAATATTCCACTGTATATATGAACCACATCTTCTTTATCCATTCATCTACTGATGGACACTTAGGTTGCTTCCATTTCTTGATTATTGTGCTATTGTAATTTTAAGAAGCAAAATAAATAAAAGGACTCTCCCTCTCTCATCTGTTTAAGAATATATATATTTTTAAGACTAAAAGCATTAGGGCAGGGAAGGGCCATTTTATCAGAGGTCTTAACATTTTTTTTTAATTGAGGTATAATCGACATGACATATTAGAATCAGGTATACCACATAATGACTTGATATTTGTATATATTGCAAATTCATCACAAGAATTCTGTGTAACATCCATCTCCATATATAGTTAAAATTCTTTTTTCTTGTGGTGAGAGCTTTTAAAATCTACTCTTAGCAACTTTCAAAAATATGAAACATTGTTAACTGTAGTCACCATGCTGTACATTACTTACCCAGAACTTACTTCATTTATATCAGAGGTCTCTATGGTCACAGAGCAGGGCACCAGGAGGGAGGAGAGAGCAAGCTGCCTCCCTCAGCTGTCCAGGCAAGGGGCAGGCACACCAGGAGAGGGACTGAGGGTTCCCACCAATAACAGGCACCCCAGCCACCCTATATAATTACTGCCATTTGTTCTATTAGGGGGAATCATGTGAAATTGACATTTTTGCAGGTCAACAGTAACATACTGACAATTTTATTTATTCACTTTACTATATATGGAGTTGAATTTAAGTTAGGGGTATATATATATATATATTCCCTGGCTAGGGGATTTATTTATGAACCTTCCCAAAGCTACTTTTCCTGGAGAGCCTCTTATAGACAGGACGTCAAACAGAAGTATTACTGTGCATTGCTGATTCTGTTCACACAGCAACTCCAACAGTATGTACAAATATTATCCCTATTTTTCAGGTGAAGAAAGGGAGGCACCGTCAAGTAATGTGCCTAGGAACAGAAGTGGGATGTAGACCTACATCTGTCTGACCTACAGCCCATGTTACTGACCTCTGCACAAACTGCCCTTCCAAAGCCTTCTGTGTGTTGCCTCCAGTGGACGGAATGGGGTCGGGGATAGAACATTTTCACTAAAGAAGATTCAGAGAGCTCTGGACCGAGGAGTGGCCCCTGTGTGGCCATCAGGGTCAGATATAGATTTTGTATAGTCTGAACCTTACACAGTGCATGGAACCATCTTTAGGAAAACTAATACCAAAAAAATCTAACGTTTGCAGATTTTGCATAAACATATATTCGTAGGAACATTTTGCTAACTGGCCTTAAAAGGTCTAGCGAAAGGGAGGGGTGCTGTAGCTTCAGCTTCATTATCATCAAGGTTCTGATGCCCAGAGGAGCCGGGCAGGAGGCAGCTGTCTTCACAGGACAGGCCCTAGGAGGGCTCTGGTCTAGCACAGCCAGTGAGAGTTCAGCACTCCCACAAGTTCCACTCAGGACCCAGGGAGCTTGTACAAACAGAGGCTTCAGGTGGCCCATGCGTTTTCCACAGGCAGGACTCTGCAAGGGCGGGGAGTGGTCCAAGATCTGCGGGGGGGGGGGGGGGGATGGGGCGGAGGGTCTGTGGAAAACCTTACACTCCTTGGCATTTCCTTGGCTGCGAGCGGCGCCGCTTTCACTTATGGCCACTAGAGGGAGCCGCTCCTCTGGAAACTGGTTGTGAAGAGCCTCTCCCTCCCATGGCACCGACTGTCCCCAGCCGCGCACTGCTGTTATTCTGAGGCCGTTCTCCTGATGAAGCCTCCGCTGTTCCCGTGGCCTCCCCTTTCAAGCAATAACTCACAAGGAGAGGGGCTAAAGCAGCTGGAGGGAACATATGGATTCTACCTGGAAGGAATTTTTCTTCCCTCGGCGGCCACTGACCATTTAGAAAATTTCGTAAGAAAAACTAGCTAAATATTTAAACCAGAAAAATTGAAAATTCATGTTTAACTCGAGTTTCAGAACAGGGAGCATTGCACTGTTGTGTCGGTGCATCTGGATTCTGTGCTGTAACTTGGAGAGGAAGACTGCAGGCCTCCAGGAGGACCACGCCCGCCCCCCGTCTCTCTCCTCACAGCCGCGAACTCCTGGAAGCCAGGACTGGTCTTGGTTCATTTGATAACCGCTGACTGGGCACCCTGAGCTCTCCATCAGTGCTTCCAGAATGAACAAGTGAACTGAGAAAGAAGAGGTGATGAAATGGGAAGGAAGGAAATGATGAGATAGAGACAGCGACTGGCTAGCTTATTTCAAAAAAATTGTCTACTCTGCAGGACTTTAGAAATAAAAGAGGGGCTATAAAGATAAATGAGTTGGTATTCCTGTTCTCGAGTAAGGCACTTCTTGTGAAAAAAAACATTACCGGTAACTATAGTATTGGGCAAAGTAGAAGGGCCTTCCTGGGGGCCTCCCCTGATCAGGCCCACTCTGTCAGAGGCACCCAGCCTGAAGCACTCTGGTGAAATGTGCAGAGCCTTCCCAACTCTTGGTCCTTTGCAGGACATGTTTGTGTGCTTGTGCTTGGTTGTATCTCTGGAATCTTTCAACAGTCTCTGTATTCCCAGAATCTTGAATTTCCATGATGTTGATAGAAGTATGCCCTGGTGGGGCTACTTTTCATTCAGCATTCTGGTATCTTGGATGGAAGTCAAATGTTCTTCAGCTCTAGGAAATTTTCTTGCTTAATTTTTTGAAACTATCTCCCCATCCCCCCAGTGTGTTTCTGTTTGCAGCTTCTAGGCCTACTATTAGTTCGTTTTTCACGTCCTGGATTGATGCTTTATGGCTCTTATCTTTTCTCTCACATTTTCTATTTTGTTGTCTTTTTAATTTACTTTTAGATCTACTGATCCATCTATTGAAATTGTTTTCAATGATCATAGTTTTAATTTCTGAGAGTGCTATTTGTTAACTGATTTTAGGGCATTCTGGTTTTTTTTTTTATGCTTGTGCTAGCTTCTCAAATTTCCCAGAGGATACTGTATGCATATTTTAAAGTTTCCTCTTGTTCCCTGAGTTATCCTTGTTTTCTCTAAGGTCATTTTCCTGTTTTATGTTTCCCTAAACTTTTTTTTTTGGTATCATTAATGTACAATCACTTGAACAACATTATGGTTACTAGACCCCCTATTATCAAGTCCCCCCCACATACCCCACTACAGTCACTGTCCCTCAGCATAGTAAGATACTATAGAATCATTACTTGTCTTCTCTATAAATACTGCCTTCCCCATGCCCCACACCGCTGCATTATGTGTGCTAATCGTAATGCCCCTTTTCCCCCCTTATCCCTCCCTTTGGTAACTGTTAGTCCATTCTTAGTTTCTGTGAGTCTGCTGTTGTTTTGTTCCTTCAGTTTTTCCTTTGTTCTTATACTCCACAGATGAGTGAAATCATCTGATACTTGTCTTTCTCCACCTGGGTTATTTCAGTGACCTCAAGCTCATTTTTATAATTTTTGGAATCTAATTTTTCCCCTCTCAGATTGTAATATTTGAAGTAACATTACCTTGACAAGTCACTTAAATCACTTGGCTATGTTCCTATAAAGTAATCTAAATTATAGGTTCAGTACTACTGTTTGTGCATGGATAAAGGTTTGAAAAAAAATGTTTCTTGTTATGTGCAAAGTTATGCGGAAATATGGTTGCTTTCCATCATTGCTTGATTTTACACTACCTTTTAGGACTGACTGAATGCACATTCAAATGAAAATCTTAAAAGTGTTTTAATCACCTCAGGAGGTGAAAGAATGTGATGGTAACT
>JAVSCE010002568.1:0-159212 GCA_032199065.1 Smutsia gigantea | reverse complement strand
GTTTATCTCATCAGTAGTTCTTTCAAGTGGAATCCAAGTTGCATAAAAATGTCTAATTCAGCTTGCAATTTAGCTACCACAGTAGAGTGTTTCCTTGAGATAACATACTTCAGTATGGAGAAGTTGTATAGAATATTAAGAAGATATGTACTCAACAAAATGAGTTATTTTTACTGTTTCATCAAGGACATTAAGTAAAAGTGGCTTTAGCAAGTGCATGGTGGGGAAAAACACAATGACCACTACATCATGAATACAGGTTGATGTCACTGCCTTGATTTGTGCCACGTAGCAGTTTTACCCACCATTACTTTTGCACTATCAGTGCAAATGTTGACTCGGTGAAAAAAAAAGCAAACGTTGCCTAAATATTATTATAAAAACAATTTTGACCTTGAGGACCTACTGAAAGGGTCTTAGGGACTTGCAGAGGTCTAAAGACCACACTTTGGGACCACTGCCCTAAAGGATGAAACAGAACCTGATAGATGTGGTAAGACTTGTCATGTATTTAACATTTGGAATGTATCAGTTCATATTAGTATTATAGGTGATAGTTTGCTTTCCCAGGACAAGTCAAAAGCCCGTTTAACTGAAAATTACCTGACCTATAGAACCCAAAGATTTTTATGGTATTTCCTTTAAATGATTTAAGTGGGAAAATTCATGTGAGAGGGCTTTAGAATTGAACTATGTGACCTAAAATTAGAAAAAAAAAACCCCTCCTATTATGACTGAAGTTGAACCAGTCCTGAGTCTTAGTTTCAAAGACACACAGGTTCTATAAATAAACATTTCTACTTGCCTATCGAAATTACCCATTTTGGAATTTAAATGAACAAAAATGTGCCATTAAATGTTTACCCATATAAACACAAGACTTTAAAAACAACTGTAACCAACAGTGAATCATTCATTCAGCAAACATTTATTTAGCATTATGTGCAAAGCCCTGGGGGTATTTCAAACGGCCGGGAAAAATATGAAAGCTCCGAAAATACATTTTTCCAGTTCAGAATGTTTCAAATCATTACAGAATTTGAAGTGGAGGGGACAAAAATGAAGAAATACTTGAATTTTGGAGAGAACACTCTCCTAAATTTCCGACCTGAACAAAAATATGTAGGTGTTGAAGAACTGCAAGGTAGAATATATTAGATCTTCTGTTTTATTAGTGTAGGCAAGGCCCAGAAAATACAGTAGTATTCAACAACAAATGTGAAAAAACAAGTCGGAGTTTTTTCACCCAAATGTTAACAGTAATCATTTCCGGATAGCAGCAGTCCTGGAGAATTTTGTTTCTACTCGTCTATTTCCTAACTTCCCTACAAGAAACAATGTATCACCACGTAATAAGGATACAGGTAATACTGCTTTATATAACTATTCTTACATCAAACAAACATCAATAGATCATAGAGGATTCAACATAAAATTTACACCTAAACGACATAGATTAACGACAGTTTTGGTGAGTGAAAGATAAACGAGAAGGAAGATCCGGTTTCTTCTTTACAAAACAGGGGCACGACTGGAAAATGATTCATGGCTCAATCATAAAGGAAAATGAGGAGTAAATGTAATTTAGGACACACGAATTGTAGTGCGAAAAACAGAGACAGCAGCCGCGGCAGGGAGCGCCTCAGCCACAGGACGGCCGGGAAGCCGCACGGGGAGCCGGGTCCTCCCCGGGGGCCCCAGCGTCGGGCGACCGCAGCGAGGAGCGCGCGCACAACCCTTCCCCGCACACTTCAGCTGCACCGCCGCGAACCAGAAGAGCCCCGTGAGACCAGACCGCGGGCTCCCCACCTCAGAAGCTGCCCACGCCGTTCCAGCCAATAGTGTTTCGGGGCACTAGGCGAGTTTTCAGCGTGGCGCACACAGCTCTCGCCGCCACACGGGCGGGGCCGTAGCGGGTGCCTCCCTGGGGAGGGCGTGGCTTGGGACGGACAGGTGCCCCTGGCCCTTCCCAGGATACCCCCCGCGTCCCCGCCCCCGCCCCCGCCCACAGCGTGGAGCCCACAGCGTGGAGCCCACAGCGTGGAGCCCGCCGCCTGATGGAGACCGAACCCCAGCCAGCTCGCGGCGCGGGTCGATTTCCCAGGTGCGAAGTTCACTGCCGCGGCGCCCCGGAGCCCGGCGCCGAGCCGGAGGGGCTGCTGCACGGAGCCGACCGACGCCGGCGCCCGCCACGCCGTCCTGCCGGCGGGAGGCGAGCCCCGGGGTCTGCGTCTCGGGCCCGGGTCTGCGCGGCTCGCCCGGGCTCCTCCCCGCCGCGGCACACGCCGGAGGCCGAAGACCCGGAGCGCAGCGCCTCGGCCCGAGATAGCGGACACTCGGGGGCGGCGGGTGGGACGGGCCCCCACCAGGGATCCCGGCGCGGTGGGCCTGAGGGTCCGAGGTCCACCCTCCGCTTGCGCTCCCTGCCCGCGCCTCCCAAGGGCCAGGGGCGCTGCGGCGCTCAACTCGGAATCAGATCGTGCTCCGAAATGCCGGGGCGGTCCCGCGCCCCCTCGGTGGCGACCCCCGAACCGCAGAGGTGCTTCCTTATTCCTGGGAGTGACCACGCGTCTCCTCCACCGAGCGGTGCGTCTGGGCTCCGCGTCTGAGCTGGGCAGTGGGGCGGTAGGTGACCGGGGGGGAAGCAGCTCTAACGAAAGTTTCCAAGTCCCGCGCGGCGTGCGCCCGCCCACCTGGAGGACAGGCCACGCCCGCAGGAGTCTAGCCACGCCCCCAGGGCTGTCACTCCCGCGGAGGGCAGGCGCGGTTTGTGCGAAGAGCGCCGTTGGAGAGGGCCTGCCCTTGACTGGCCTTCGGGAACAGCTTAAACCCGGCACTTCTCCCTTCATCTTTATGCTATGAAGGTGTGAAGCCGGCGAGGTAAAGTGAGCGTGGCGGTGCTGCTCAAGATAATGAGTCACCTGGAGGAGTTACTCGGAGCTGATGGTCTGCCAAGGTCCTGCAACTTCATTTTTTTAAGAACTATTTTTGAATTCATTTAATTGTACAAATAATACATTCATGCAGCCTCTTAGAAATGCAAACATACAGAAATATTTACCGTGAAAAGCAGATCTCTTTTCTATTCACATACTATGTCCTCATTCCCTCAGCATATATTTATTGAAATTTTACTGTGTTTCAGGCACGGTGCTGAAGAGCTGAAAAGACATGTTTTTACATATATATATGTATCTGCAGAGATATCTTTAGGTTTTGTATGTGTGTGACTTTAAAATTTTTGTTTTACATAAATGAGATCACATAGTGTGTATTCTCCAACTTTTTACAATACAGTATATCTTGGAGATTGTTTCACGTTGGTATGTACATGTCTGGTATGTATTTTATAATAAATGGCCTCTGCCCAGTTTGGGTTGCACCATGCTATGTAGGTCGTCTCCCTGTGGTGGACATTCTGGTGCTTCTCTTTTCCCTTCCTTGCACTTCGAGCTGTAGTGGACGTCCTTGTACCTGGTTTTAATGGTGACGCTCGAGTATTTCTTTGGGATAGACGCTGAAGCCAGGATTGCTGGCCCAAGGAATATGCTCTGCCTTTTCTACAGATTTTTGGAATTAATTCAACAGCATTATTGCGTGCCCTTCTGTAGGGAAGTTCATCTAGGCTCTGGTGGTGTAGAAATGCAAGAGAGGTGGGTTGGTGGGTGGACAGAGAGAGGCTGGTCAGTAGGTGGTACTTGGTGTGATGATTATTGCTTTTAATGGAGGTGCAGAAAGCCCACGTGAGGCAGGGGTGGCTCTTGCCACTGAGGAGATGCTTCCAGCCCCTGCATGCCTCCACCTCCACCCAACAGAAAAATCCTCATCCTTCCCCATCAAGCTCAAGACCTGCCTGCTTGAAACTTTCTGTAACTGCCTCTGTCCCTGTTGACCTTACCCTTTCTGTGTTCCTTTGGTAATAGCATTAGCCAACATTATTGAGTTTACTGTGTTGGGCCCTGTATAAGCACTTTATATTCCTTTATATGCACTCATGTAATCCTCACAGAACCCTTTGCTGTAGGTATTATTTTCTTGTTATCACCATTTACTCAGCAATACTTTGTAGTATCTGTTGTGTGCCAGGCATTCTAGGCACTGGGGATGTAGCTAAGACCAAGGCCCTAACCTCAAGGAATTTATATCCTGCTAAGAGATACAGAAGAAAAAAGGGTGATCAGTGTTGTCTGTCTGTACTAAGTGCCATGAAGTAGATAAATCAGGGTGGGGGCGTTAGGATGGCATGAGAGGGGGAGATGCTGTCTTAAGGAGGTGGTCAGGATTTCTTCTCTGAGGAGGTGTCATTTAAGTGGAGTCTTAACCAGGCCTGTTTGACTTCCTCAGTGTCTTGCAAATGAGTTTCAGCTCCAGGCAAGTTCGCTATAGATTCACTGTGACCAAAGAAATTTACAGCGAAGGGTTCTTGGGGTGAAAAGGTTATACCCAACTTTATTTCCAGGTGGCAGATCAGTCACTAAAATCCCGTTCACTCAGAGCGAGTCTGTGTTACCACTGCTGCTTCGGATGCAGCAAGTCGGTCTCTACCTCTGGGCCTCTCTGCACAGCCGTCCTGCACAGCCGTCCTCTGGGCCCCTCTGCGCAGCCGTCCCGCACAGCCGTCCTCCGGGCCTCTGTCCTCGGCGCTGCCACCACTCCAGCCCTGCGCTCTGCTCTCCTGCAGCCTTCCAGCCCTGCCACCCAGTCTTTGGCAGAGCACTAGGTGGAACTCCTATTAACACAATAATGGCTTATTGCCTAAAGGTATGGAAGCGGTAGCATAGCAACAGGCTAGTTACATTTAAGTTCAGTGAGGATCCTGGCCATAGGAACCCCACTTTATCCATACTCAGACAATGTATTGTCTTCGAAACTTACATGACACTTGGTTATGCCATCTGTAATGATTAAACTTTTCTGAAAATAACTATTTTTTTTGTTGTTGCTCTGCTTCTTGGAAGTGGGGACTGAGTTTGCATTACTTAAAGAAAATTCTCCAAAGCACGTAATAGCTGCATCACAGTTGTTTTTGAATGAATGATTTATAGCATGGCCCACCCCCCATTGTTCTCAGAGGCCTGTTGGCCTGAAGGGAGGTGGCCCAGGATTTGGGGCATTCAACCTTGAGTTGGCATTGTGGAGCACCTTCCCTCTGCCTGGGCTGGGCCAAGCCGGGGTTGGGAGATGACTGGAGGTCAGCCCTGTGCACGTGGAGCTGGCGGTGTTAGGTGCTGGAGGAGGAGTGTCCTCACAGGAGGGTGCTCCCCGGGTGCGAGTGCGGCCTTTGGGGAGGAAGGACTGCTGGAGGGTCTTTCCGAGGAGATGGCACATGACTGAGGGCCAGCAGGGGGCGCTGGCTGGGCTCACAGGAGAGTGGTGGGAGGACATTGTAGGCTGACTAGCATGGGCCAGGTTCCAAGGATGGGACTGGGAAGTTGCATTTGAGGGGCTCTGAGTGGCTTGACAAGGCTAGAAAAGTGAGTGTGGAAGATGCTGTTTTCCAGGCAAGGAGTTTGGATTGGATCCCACAGGTGGAGAGCTTGGGCACAGGAACACAGTCTGTAGTGCCCCCACAGAGGGGGACAGCTGGGAATGCAGCTGCCCAGGCTTGCTGGAGCCTTTGGCAGTGACCAGCCCAGGCTGCCCTAAGGCTGCTGAGAAGCCTAAGTAGGAAAGATGTGCGAGTCGGCTGTCTTGCCCCGTCCTCTGGGAGCTGTCTTCTCAGTGGAGAAAGTAGGCCCTCTGGACCAGGGTGTCCTAGTGTCGGACACAGTGGTGGTCCCCCCAGCAGCAGCTCTCGGCGCAGTGGTGCTCAGGTAACCGGGTGCAGAGCTGGGGCCAGAGAGCTGGGTTGCAAGGGCTGCTTATCTGACACACAGCTTCTCCGTTACAAGGGTGGAGACGGCCCAGTGACATGGTTACTGTTCACTGATACCCTCGCATAGGCAACAGGGAAGTGTCCATGTTCAAGTTTGTGCAGTAATTTTTTATCTAGAGGATTAGAATCAGTGCTAAATGAAATTCTAGAAGGCCTGTGACTTTTTTTTTTAAAGCTAAGTTAGGGGAGAAGATCTGAGCAGAACAAAGGTCAGTGAGATAAAGTAGAGGGCAAAGCAGAGTGACCTTTAGTTGTGTAACTAAAATAGCCAATAAGATTTTTAAAACATCAGTAATTGTGAAATATGTGATTTTAGGATGTAGCAATGCTGCTCAGCATCAGTTCCTCCCGAAGCTAAAAATCACTTTGCCTTGGGCATTAGAAACATTTGAAATTCTTTAAAATATTACTATTATAATAATAATTTGACTCCATAACAAAAATTTGGAAAGTTAAGACCGAAAGGGGAAAATTTACTTTTATCTTAGACTCACTCTTAAGACGACTCTCATAACATCCTTTATGGTTTGCTTTTGCTGCATCTGGTTAGTAATATGTAGAAATACCAAATCTGTTCTTGTCCCTCAGAGATAATCGTACTCATGTCTTTGGCGAATTTCAGTCTAGTCTCTGAATTTTTCTTTCTCAAAACCCACTGGTGTTCACATTATGGATAGACTTTTCTAACATCTTTAAAACGGTCCATCGGTGAGTCTTGTTATTACGGAATCCGTGGCCTCTCTTTCCTTGTCTGGGCAGACCGCTCGGTTCACAGTTTGCAGTCTTCTTTTGCCACAGCCTGTAGTCCCCCATCTCTGCCCCAGCGTCAGGGTTTATGTACTGCCTCTTCTGCATCTACACGGGTAACAGAATTGCTGCGGAAATTCCAGCAGCCACGTGGCTGGTGCTGCCAGCCATTTGTTTCTGATCTCAGGTGCACCTGCAGGTGCCTATCCCTTCTCAGCTTTGTGGGATGCTTACAAGCCTTCCCGCCTCTTGCAGTGGGCCCTGTGATGCATCCCTGCCTCCCTCATTCTCAACAAATAACCTCTCTTCTTACCTCAAGAGGATCGGCACTGTTGTGTATGATTTTCTTCAACTTTTTACCTATCTCCATGCACCTTCTCCCAACATTTAATTTAGATCTACGACTTATTTTCACTTCCTTATCTCCAGTCTCAGGACAGGCCTGCCTTCTTTTCAAGGTCATCTCTTCTACCAATGCCCTTGACCCCTATACCCCCTTCCTCTCTACCTGCTCTGGAGCCTTTATCAGTCTTCTCTTCTCTCTGCAGACTTCTCCCCTTCAGCTTATAAAATCATCCATTTGCCTTCATTCCCAAATCTCTGCTATTGCCTCGTGTCCCCCACCAGCAACTATTTCTTCCCCCCCCTTGTTCCATGGTCTTCTAGAAAGAGTCACCTGCGTCTGCTTGTTTCTGCTCCCCCATGCACTCTCAGGTTTTTCCTTCATTAGTAGGTCAGTTTATTGGACACATTAAATATATAACTATATATATATACATATTTGTAGTTATAATGCATAATAATGTAACACTTAGGAAGCCACCCCTGACCCCCAAACAAGAATATTCTCAGTGCCGTTGATGCTGGCGTTCTTGTTCCCGAAGCCGAATAATGAGCTTCACAAACACTCAAGGTAGGAGATCAAGGTACAGGCTTTTATTTAGAGATAAAGTGAAAGGACAGAGCTCCAAGCTCACACCAGGAGGGGACAAGAGAGTCCGGGGTGATGGCGTTGTCTAGGTGTTTTATAAGCAGATGAGGATTTTTTGAGAACATGAAAAAAAGCTTCAGGGTGTGGACTTATAAAGTGGTCCTAGGACATTTACTAGTAACTTGATAGAAGTAACTTTCTGCTCTGTTGATGTCTCCCTGAGATACCAGCATCTTGGTCTGCAGGCATGTGAAACAAGGCCTCCTGCTCAGCCCCCAAGGTGGGCTGAGGCATTGTTTGCTAAAGAGTAAGTTAAGTGCAATCTTATCTTTAAGGTGGACTCCTCCTTGCCTTTTACTGTGCTATGGCTGGGCTGGCATGCTAAATTAGTTTGCCCAGTTTGCAAAATCACTTCATCAGATCTGAAGGAGGAAAGACACACTTAGGCCTGGGCCTTTTAGCATGTTAAAGTGAATCTTACACATGATTATAAGTAATTAGCATAAAATAAACATGTGCTAGTCTTCTTTATCTGGGGTATATTAACTCATCTCACTGAAGAATGACTCTAGAGCTGAATGTTTAACACAGAGTTTTAGTAGGGGGTTTCCTTGCATGTAGCTACATTGCTTTGACTGCAAATATCCTGCCTTGCTTTTTCTGGAGGCCCTCACCCTACTCTGACTACACCCACAGTCCCTGTCCCCTTTGTCCCTTCCTCGCATTGCGCTGCTGTAGGAGCGCCCTGTCTGCAGGCCACTGTGCTCTGTTCTTTGTGTGCTGTGACCCAGCTTTTCCCTTTGGCGGAGTTTGATCACGCAGATGCCTGAGCAATAAGTTGTTTCTGAGCTTTACAAGAATGGTGTTGTAGGGTGTCCAGCTTTCCTCAGCAGGCACTCCATTTCCAAGCCTCCCTGCTGTGCGCTGTGCCGCTGTGGGAGTGGAGCGCAGCCCAGCCCTTCTCCGTGAAGGGCGTCGGGTTGAGACAGGGACCATGAGTGTAGTCAGAGTAGGGTGAGGGCCTCCAGAAAAAGCAAGGCAGGATATCTGCAGTCAGCGCAATGTAACTACATGCAAGGAAACTCCCTACCAAAACTCTGTGTTAAACATCAAGCTCTAGGGTCATTCTTCAGTGAGATTAGTTAATATTCCCCAGGTAAAGAAGAGTAGCACATGTTTTTATTATGCTAATCATTTATAATCATGTGTAAGATTCACTTTAGCATGCTAAACAGCCCAGGCCTATGTGCTGTGTTTCCTCTTTCAGATCTGATGGGGTGGTTTTGCAAACTGGGCAACTAATTTAGCATGCAGACCCAGCTGTAAACAACATAGTAAAAGGCAGGAAGGATTACACCTTAAAGATGAGATTGCATTTTAACACCCAAGAAGTTTAAGAAGCAAGAGTCTTAACTTTCTCTTTAGCAAACAGACAATACCTCAGCCCACCTTCGGGGCTAGGCAGGCAGCCTTTTGATATGCTCCTAGACCAAGACACACCAGTATCCCAGAGAGAAATCAAGGCAGGAAATTCCTTATGTTAATTCTAAATATTCAGACACCACTTAACAAGTCCACACCCCTAAGCCTTTTTCTTTCATGTTCTGGAAAAATCCTCATCTGCCTATAAAACCCCTAGACAATGCACCACCCCCGACTCTCTTGTCCCCTCCTGGTGTGAGCCGCGAGCTTTGTCCTTTCACTTTATCTCTAAATAAAAGCCTGTACCTTGCTTCCTACTTTATGTGTTTGTGAAGCTCATTCTTCGGATTCGTGAACAAGAACCCCGGCATCAGGGTGGTGAGGGTTCTCACAGGCATGAGCAGCTTCCTGGCGTGCACCAGCAGTCCACCCTCTCCTGCGCCTGTTGCTTTACCACTCTTCTGAAACCTCGTGTGCTTAGGTCTCCATGAATGCCAAAGGCAGAGCCTTCTGAATTCTTATTTTAATGGCTGCTCTACTACATTAAAAGAAAAACAGCTTTAGTGAGATATAATTCACATACCATACGTTTTGGAGATGACATGTACCATCATGACCACAACAAACGCAGACCATTTTCCTTACCTCAAAAAGAAACGCTGGCTTTTTGCATCTTGCTTCTCTGTCAGAGAGCTTCCCCGCTTGGGGGAGCAGAATGCTTCCACGGGCCTCTGAGCGTGGAGGATAGACACGCCTTCATTTGGGACCTTGCCCTATGTATTTCTTCATCTGGCTGTTGACTTTTATCCTCTGCGGTATCCTTTTTTTAAACTGGTAAATGTAAAACAAAAGCACTACCACAAACCGTGTGTCCTTTGGCTTTCATCCCCACCTCCTCCTGATCCCCAGGCCTAAGCAACTGTTCATCTACTTTCCATTCTCTTTAGATTTGCCTACAATGAACATTTCATGTACATGGGATCATTGTCTTGTTCCTGCTCTTAGGGCGAAAGCTTCCAGTATTTCACCATTTAGTCCACGTTAGCTGTGGTTTTCACAGATGCCTCCTAGTTTGTTGAGTGATTTTATCATGAAAGGATTTTGGTTAATGTTGACTGCTATCTTCTGCCACTGTGGATTGTGAGGTATGAGAGTGCACCGTTAAATGGTGTAATGATCCTTCTACATAGTCTGAAAGGTTATTTTATATCATCAAAGCAGTGTACCTTCTGGAGTGATGAAGATGTTCTGTATCCTGATCTGGTTGATGATTGGTTACACAGGTGAAGGTGTACACACATGTGGTGGACAGGACAGTGACCCCCAAAGATGCCTGTGCCTAGCCCCCAACCTTGTGAATTTGTCTGCCCCCTAACCCCCTGACCGTGTGAATGTGTCTGCACCCTGACCCCTTGACCTTGTGAATGTGTCTGCACCCTAACTCCTTGACCTCGTGAATGAATACGTCTGTGCCCTAACTCCTTGACCTTGTGAACGTTCCGCACCCTAACCCCCGGGCCTTGTGAATGAGTCTGTGTCCTAGCCCTTTGACCTTGTGAATGAACATGTCTGAGCCCTAAGCCTGCCCCAACCTTGTGAACAGGTCCACAGCCTAACCCCTGGACCTTGTGAATCAGTTGGATATCCGAATGGAATGAAATTAACCTCAACTATCACCTCATACCTACACAAAAGTTCATATGAAGTGTATCATGGGCCTGGATGTGGAAATTTATTCAAATAACAGAGCTTGTAGAAGAAAATGCCATCAACATGTCCCAGTGTTGTGGTAGACACATCTATTAATAGAGCACAAAACACACTAGCCGTTAAAAGCAGTTTAATTGATTGATAAGCTGGACGTCATCAACATTAAGGATGTCTTCTATCAAAAAGGACACCATTAGATGAGAGTGAAAGTACAGACCCAGACTGGGAGCAGGTGTTTGCAGTGGGCACAGCTGACAGGGCTCCCATCCAGGGTACAGACGGGACTTCAGCAAACAACTTGGGAAAGGTGTTTTGGGTCATTTAGATCCTCATGGGGAGGGAGTGAACCTCTGCTAACCAGACGTCATAGGGTTTAAAAGGACAGACCCTGGAGTTAGGCAGAGCTGGCTTAGAAGCTAGCTTCAGTACTTCCTACCTGAGGGGCTTGGGGCAAATTCCTTAATTTCTCTTACCGCATTTCCTCATCTGTAAGATACAGTGATAGTCCTGTTCACCACAGAGAGCTACTCTAAGGCCTGCAGGAGGTCACAGTGCTGGGGGGGTGCCCGGTGAGCTCTTGCTGTCACCACCATCCAGGAAGAGCCCTCATTTAGCCAGACCTTCCGTTCTGGGCGTGTGGGATCGACTCCTACGTCTGTGATTGTGTGCCTCTGGTTGTGGGGAAGGGAGAGACAGTGATGGAAACATCAGCCCCTGTAGCCTCTCTGGGGGCTTATATCTGGATGTGTCAGGCTGGAACTGTTCTAAAAAAAGTTATTAGCTCTTCTAATGTGAATGATTTCTGACATTTTATCCTAGAAAACTGCTTTAGCAACCATGTGGGAAACCACAGGGAGGGGAGTTCCGTGGTGCCAGCTGCAGCGTGCACACCTGCACAGGTGGAGGAAGGGGCTCCCTACACTGGCCACAGCCCCAGCTGCTTGATGGACCCGTGAGCCTGCGCAACAGTGGAGCTGCAGAAGTGCTTCTTACAAGTGACAGGCATGACCTGTGCCTCCTGCGTGTCTCACATAGAGAGAAGCCTGCAGAAGGAGGGCTGGTAAGGGTGTTGCACCGCAGGGGTCTGGCGGGGGCTGTGGGGGCTCTGGGGACACTGCACAGGCCTGGGGGTGCTGCGGAGTGGGGCCTGGAGCAGCCTGGGGGCGTTGCAGGCTGGTGCTGCAGAACTGGCCACCCTGAAGCAGATTCACCATGAGAGTGTTGGTGCTGGCCGTGTGTCCCTGAGCAGTTGGCGCTCTGCTCTTCAGTCTGTTTGCGATGAGATGATCTCTGAGTAAGTCAGCCATGGCAAGTCCAGATTCAGGGTCGTGGCACGTGTACAGGAGGCCTCTTCGTCGCCTTCATCAGAGTAGTCTTTATTTCTCCCTTTCAATCCCATCACCTTCTTACCACCAAATGAATTAAAAACCCACATTTTGCGGAGACAATCCAATTTCAAATATGCTGTTGTCCCTGCCAATCATAGAATGTTGTGGAAGTGCCGGAGTTTTGGCCTCTAACTACATTTCCTATACTGTCTCTGAAACCTGAAAATGCATCAAAAATCCTGCTCCTGCTTCTTGTCTGGAACACCTCTTGGCCACATTCCCTCTGCCTGAGCTCCGTGTGTCTTCCTGCTCAGACTCCTTGGCCCTCAGAACCAGCGTGCATCAGGAGGGCACGTTTCTGGGCTCTTGCTCACTGTGCTCTGTGGCTTCCCGCAGCTCTAGAATGGCTGTTCTCAAACTGAGGTGTTACAGGGGTTCCTTTATCATCCAGGCACTGGCTGTTCCTGAGATCGACTGTATCTCACGGTGCCCATGCTTGTCTTCCTAACTTGGGTCCCTCATTCTGTCCCTTACAGGGTCTTTTCTAATGTGATGTGAATGAACCTCTTCTTCCCTCTTAAAGTAACACAATGTTGTTAGCAAGATGCACATCTTCCTCAACTTACTGTGGGGTTCTGTCTCAATAAATCCATTGTCAGTTGAAAATATTGTAAGTCAAAAATGCGTTAGATACACCAACCCTGCTGCACTTCACAGCTCAGCCCAGCCCACCTCCAACCATACTCACAGCACTTACGTTAGCCTACAGCTGGGAAAATCATCTGGCACATAACCTGTGTTGTAATAAAATGTTGACTATCTCGTGGAGTTTATTAAGCACTGAAGGGGAAAACAGATGCTGTTTGGGCACAGAGTGGTGGTGGGTGTGGGCTGACTGGGGGCTGGGGCTTGCTGCCCTGCCCCGCTTCATGAGACGGTATGTATGCTACCAGACATCGCTAGCCCAGGAAAAGATCCAAATTTGGGATTTGAAGTACTGGTTTCTGCTGAACTTGTATCATTTTCGTGCCATTGTAAAGTAAAAGAATCATGGCGTCAAAGACCAGTGGGCTTTCCTTTTCACTCCTGCAAGTGATTGAAAACTGAAAAAAAGAGTGAGGGAAACCACTTTGGAATTTTTCTTTCCTGTGCCTGAAAGCGTCTGGAGAAAGAAGCCTGCCATGTGCGTGGTGGCAGTTCCTGGCTGCAGACTATCCCTCTGAGGGGGCTGCTCCCAGAGGCATCCTCCAGAGTCTGACACAGAGCGGGCCAGCAGCGTGCCTGGGGCTGGGGGCACCTGCAGAGACCCACCCACCCAGAAGCTGTGGTCAGGCAAGGTCCTCAGGGGTTCAGAGGCCGTAAAGTCGGGAAGCATGCCTCTAGAACAGGGATCCTCACGCCTGGCTGTACTTAGACTCGCCCAGGGAGCTGTAAGAGATGCCGGCCCCTTGAGGGGTTCTGATTTAAGGGCTTTGCCAACTGTTGAACTCCCCCCCCCCCCAGGCACCCCTGCTGTGCAGCCAAGCTCGTGAGCGCCTGGCCCTGGGTGTCTGTCCCTGTTATTGATGCTGAGCATGTCCTCCCTGAGGCTCGGCCTAGAGGGTCACCGCTGTGGCCCTACGGTTTCAGGCGTCCTCTCTGTGCTTGTCGCCTTGATGGCTGGGAAGGCGGAGGTAAGTATAATCTGGAGGTCATCCAGCCCCCGGAGATCGCCGAGGTTATCCGGGACTTGGGCTTTGAGGCGGCGGTGATGGAGGACTGCGTGGGCCCACATGGAGACCTTGAGCTGCTGGTGAGTAGGTGCTAGGCTGGCCAGGGCAGTAGCCACGGCTCTGAGCAGGAAGCGGCCCTGTCTTGCGTGTTGGCTGTCGGGTTTTGTTGGGTTTGCTTTCCTTTGAAGACGACCTGTTCAGTTGAAGGACTGTCCTTGTGTCAGAAAAGCCCCCATGTGGGTCTGACACGAGGATGTCAGGAGGAGGAGGTGAGTTGCGGGAGTGGTGGTCGGGCCGGCCCCGTCCGGGAGGCCAGGCCTTGCTCGGGGGCGCAGTCGTGTCTGGAAGCTAACTGGTGGCCGAGTGTCCAGGCACTAGCCTGAGTGCCCGCGGGGCGTCGCTGTCCCCAGCGTGGTGGGGCGGGGCGCGGCCCCCGTGCACCACCGGCACAGCCGTGCTCACCAGTGGGACAGGGAAGAGCAGCGTGTCTGCGAGTGCTACGTGGAGAGGGACTTGGGGGCCCCCAGGAACTGAGCGGGCTGTTTTGCTGAGGTGAAAGGGGCCCTTTGCTCCTCTGCGTAGTCTCAGCTCTTAGCCCTAAGTAAATGCGTGAAGGACAGCGCGGAGGACTCGGGTGCACTCGGTTCCCGGTGCGCGGCGAGCTTGCGGAACGGCCCCCGCGGCCCTTACCTGTCTCTGGGTATGGAGGAGCTGGGGCGCCGCGGGGACGTGCCTGCGGTAGGAGAGTCCGCAGGGGCCGGCCTGCTCTCCCCTCTGCACCCGGCGCTGCATCGGGAGCGCCGCGAACGGCGGCGGCCTTGGCTGAGCAGTTTGTTCCGTCGGCGGCTCCCTCCAACCTCCCTGTAGCGCGGCCGCGGCGCGCCCAGACGTTACCCGGAGGAGCTCCCCGCCTGTGCCAGTGCCCCGGGAGGGGCCGGCCGCCGAGCCCGGTGCGGTCAGGTGGCGGGGCTCCCCGTCAGACCCAGCAGTGCAGCGCGCCGCCCGCCCGCGAGGCCTGCGGAATGACCACGACAGCCCCGAAGCCCCGGGGGGGGGGGGCTGGGGCGGAGGGCTCGCCTGCGGGCCTGGAGGGGGAGGCTCGTGGCTGCTAGGTGCCCCGAGCCCCCGCCCCTGGCCAGGGCGGCGCTGTCCCCCTGCGCTGCAGATCTCCAGCATGACCTGCGCGTCCTGCGTCCACAATATCGAGTCCAGGCCCACGCGGACGGCCGGCGTCACCTGTGCCTCCATGGCCCTCGCCTCCAGCAAGGCCCGCGTGAAGTTTGATCCTGAAATTATTGGCCCAGGGACATTGTCAACATTATTGAGGTAAGTTACTCTCAGAAAAGTTTATACTCGCTGTATGAGTGATTTATAATCGCTGTACGAAAATGAGAAAATACAGGAAAGAAATAAAAGTCATGTGCCCTAAAATCCTTCAAGGTTTCCCATGGAAATAAGGTGAATTGTTTTAAATAAAATAAACTGAAATTAAGTAAATATCAGATAACCTGAGGGGGAAAATCAATGAATGGGTAAGAAAACGTGGTGGGGAAAGACATTATTGTTAATTTCAGATATTCTCTGAGAAACCTCAGTATTGCCAAGGTACCTAGTACATGGGGTTAAACTGCTCCCTCAGGGTTTTTAAGTATTTTTGTGTCTGTGCCAAGTACCTAGGGGCCAAAGGAGTATCCGCGCTGGGCCGGGCCTGCTGTGTACCGGCCAGTCAGGGATCCTTCTGGAAAATCAACTAGAACCCTTCTCAAGCACACCCTGCCTCTGCCCCCTCCCTCAGGCTGTCCACAGACCATCTGTTTCCTTTTTTTTTTTTTTTTCATATCATTAATCTACAATTACATGTGCAACACTATGGTTGCAGACTCCACACATCATCAAGTCGCCACTACATACCCCATTACAGTCACTGTCCATCAGCGTAGTGAGATGCTATAGAATCACTACTTGTCTTCTCTGTGTTGTACAGCCCTCCCCGTGCCCCCCCAATATTATGTCTGCTAATCGTAATGCCCCTTTTTCCCTCTTATCCCTCCCTTCCCACCCATTTCCCCAGTCCCTTTCCCTTTGGTAACTATTAGTCCGTTCTTGGGTCCTGTGAGTCTGCTGCTGTTTTGTTCCTTCAGTATTTTTTCTTTGTTCTTATACTCCACATATGAGTGAAATCATTTGATACTTGTCTTTTTCGGCTTGGCTTATTTCACTGAGCATAATACCCTCTAGCTCCATCCATGTTGTTGCAAATGGTAGGATTTGTTTTCTTCTTATGGCTGAATAATATTCCATTGTGTATATGTACCACATCTTCTTTATCCATTCATCTACTGATGGACACTTAGGTTGCTTCCATTTCTTGGCTATTGTAAATAGTGCTGCGATTAACACTGGGGTGCATATGTCTTTTTCAAACTGGGCTGCTGCATTCTTTGGGTAAATTCCTAGGAGTGGAATTCCTGGGTCAAATGGTATTTCTGTTTTGAGTTTTTTGAGGAACCTCCATACTGCTTTCCACAATGGTTGAACTAATTTGCATTCCCACCAGCAGTGTAGGAGGGTTCCCCTTTCTCCACATTCTCGTCAACATTTGTTGTTGTTTGTGTTTTGGATGTTGGCCATCCTAACTGCTGTGAGGTGATATCTCATTGTGATTTTAATTTGCACTTCTCTGATGATTAGCGATGTGGAGCATCTTTTCATGTGCCTGTTGGCCATCTGAATTTCTTCTTTGGAGAAGTGTCAGTTCAGATCCTCTGCCCATATTTTAATTGGATTATTTGCTTTCTGTTTGTTGAGGTGCATGATCTCTTTATATATTTTGGATGTCAACCCCTTATCGGATATGTGATTTATGAATATATTCTCCCATAGTGTAGGATGTCTTTTGGTTCTACTGATGGTGTCCTTTGCTGTACAGAAGCTTTTCAGCTTGATATAGTCCCACTAGTTCATTTTTGCTTTTGTTTCCCTTGCCCGGGGAGATATGTTCATGAAGAAGTTGCTCATGTTTATGTCCAAGAGATTTTTGCCTATGTTTTTTTCTAAGAGTTTTATGGTTTCATGACTTACATTCAGGTCTTTGATCCATTTTGAATTTACTTTTGTATATGGGGTTAGACGATGGCCCAGTTTCATTCTCTTACATGCAGCTGTCCAGTTTTGCCAACACCAGCTGTTGAAGAGGCTGTCATTTCCCCATTGTATATCCATGGCTCCTTTATTGTATATTAATTGACCGTATATGTTTGGGTTAATATCTGGACTCTCTATTCTGTTCAACTGGTCTGTGGGTCTGTTCTTGTGCCAGTACCAAATTGTCTTGATTACTGTGGCTTTGTAATAGAGCTTGAAGTCAGGGAGCGTAATTCCCCCAGCTTTATTCTTCCTTCACAGGATTGCTTTGGCTGTTTGGGGTCTTTTGTCGTTCCATATGAATTTTAGAACTATTTGTTCCAGTTGAAGAATGCTGTTGGTATTTTGATAGGGATTGCATTGAATCTGTAGATTGCCTTAGGTAGTATAGCCATTTTGACAATATTTATTCCTCCTAGCCAAGAGCATGGGATGAATTTCCATTTGTTAGTTTCCTCTTTAATTTCTCTTAGGAGTGTCTTGTAGTTTTCAGTGCATAGGTCTTTCACTTCTTTGGTTAGGTTTATTCCTAGGTATTTAATTTTTTTTGATGCAGTTGTGAATGGAATTGTTTTTCTGATTTCTCTTTCTGTTAACTCATTGTTACTGTACAGGAAAGCAACAGATTTCTGTGTACTAATTTTGTATCCTCCAACTTTGCTGAATTCAGATATTAGTTCTAGTAGTTTTGGGGTGGAGTCTTTAGGGATTTTATTTACAATACCATGTCATCTGCAGATAGTGACAGTTTGACTTCTTCTTTTAAAAATGAGAATATTGCAGATAAAATTGAAACCACCTCTTCCAGTCTAAAAGCTATTGTCACTCTTCCTTTCTAGAAATGACTGCTATTCTCAATGCATGTACAGCCTCACCACCCAGCTTGTAGGCTTGCACATCTCTACCAACATTACGATTGTTTCAGACATTATCTGAATTGTATTTTGGACGTGACATGGATCACGAATGTCCTCTTCTCCTGCCATCAGCATGTCTTGTGGTCGCTCCTGTTGGTATATGTAGAGACACTCAGTTAACGTTTGTACAATATCCCGCCATGCAGCTCTTCTAGCTCATAACTGGGTGAATGAATCTCTGCGCAGCGCTACCCGCAGCCCACGGCCCCGCCTGACCCATGGGCGGAGGCGGCGCGGGCGGAGTGTGAAGGGCGAGGACGCCTCAGTGGCGGGCGGCCGCCAGGAGCCTGGGCAGTGCCGGCCGCCCGTTTCCTGAGGAGCAGCCCTCGGGCGCCGCGCACGCTCCTCCCGCTGCAGAGTCCGGGAGGAAGCCCACGAGGCTGGCCCCGAGGAGCATCGGCAGTGCGAAGCCTCCGCCCGCTTCCCTGGGGGCCGTCCGCCCCGTCCCCGCCAGACTGTGACACAGAGGCGGCTGCCTGGAACGGGCCGCGTGGGAGGCGCGCCTCAGGTCTCCACGCGCAGAGCCGACGGACGGCACGTCGGGCCACAGTGAGCCCTCAGCTTGTCAGTGGCGGCTCTCTTTCAGGTCTCACGGAACGTGGCCGCGCTGCGGGAGCCCATCGGAGGTGGGTGGGACCACAGTGAGCCCTCAGCTTGTCAGCGGTGGCTCTCTTTCAGTTCTCATGGAACGTGGCCACGCCGCGGGAGCCCGTCGGAGGTGGGTGGGCCCCCGGCGCCTCACCCCAGCGCCCGCCCTTGGTGAGTGCGGAGTGGGCCGAGGGCGCACTCCAGCCGCCGTGCACGGACGCTCGCCGACAGCGGGGGCTGACGGAGGCCCAGGTTCCTGAGTGGGAAAGGGCTGCCTCTCCCACACCTTCAGGGGGATTTCCCTTTCACCTGGTGATGGGTTTCTGTTTGTTCACAGATCGGGTAGCAGCGCCTTTTCACAGACGTGCAGAGCAGCTTGCCGCCCTTATCTGGCTTCAGTCATCCGAAGCTTGCGTGCATCTGGAAGTTTTATTTCCATTCTGACCCCAAAGCAGACAGGCAAATATGGAATTCTATATTCAGTCCCTGAGAAGGCAGAACCGTTTCTAATGGCTAATTTCATTTAGTCCCAAGTGCGCGGTTTCTGCTTTTGTCACCAAAGAACCGTGTCAGCATATGGGGAAAACCAGAACCGCTGATTGTCTGTGATCCAATACAAAAATTAACTGCTTCCTGTTAACAGAATATAAAATTTCTTGTTAAACATTTTTATACACTGGAGGGAAAAGACTCTCATGCTCATATTTTCCTAAACAGTGAAGTGGTAAATTATTAGTTCTCTGTGCTTTAGTTATTCTTCATAAAAGATGTACGGCTAGTGGGAGCTTTTAGAAGGCAGTTAACTTCATCAATTCTTATAATACACAATTCAGAAACCCCTAAGACTCAAATTAGAGTAACTAGCTATGGTAACTTTCAAAAAAATCTGATAACGTGGTTTACTATTAGTTTCTAATAAATAGTTTAAAACTATACCAAGTTCTCAAAGCTGTTTTCCTGATTGCATTCTGCAAGATTCATTTAAAAGGAGATAAAAACCTGCCCAGTCTCCTTAAAATATGAAAGTTGGGAAAGTAAATGTACTTTTTGAAGATTTCTAATAATTGGAATAAAAAACTTATAGGACAAAGTCAAAGAATTTAAGTAAAAATTAACTTTTTTACATATGTAACACTGAGTAGTCAAGCAATTTATTCCTGTCTGCACACATTTTTCTGCTGAACTGTATCATACTTTTAGACAGAAAAGAGCCAATGAAATAAAGTATTGTTTAAATAAGTAAATAAGCTGTTTTCTATGCTAATAAATCTTACACATAAGTACCAAGCTATCACAGGTACTTAAGTGAAAGCATGGAATGGGAGGGCATACATAAACAGAAGACTCACTCAGTACCACAAACTTCCTCTAGGCCCTCCAAACTCTTCCTTCCCAAGGGCTAGAAATTAAAATAAAAATAGATAGCTGTTAAAACTACATGAAAACAGCTATGAAATTATAAAACACAAATTGTGCTTTTGTGCAGTAATGTAAAAATCAGGAATATTCTAATAAGTCAGAAAATAAAGTCACAGAAAAGATGCAAGTGCCTTTACCTGGAAGGATCCACTCCCACCGCAACCAAGTAACAAGTACCCCCACTCCTAGTATTTTAATTATCTATGTCTGTGTGTTTCACAGTTAATTTCAGAATTTTTGTCAATGCAATGACTTGACTACAATAATTGAAATGACAAAAAATGTATACATTGTGATTTCATGCTCTGAAGAAATAGGTATCTTTATATCTGGCATCCATCAACTATCTATTTCTATCAGTGTCTGTCTTGAGAGGTGGTAAAGGATAATAATTAAGAACATGAATCTGAGCCCCGCACTTACTCATTGTGAAACCTAGTATAAGGACCTTATCCATTCTGAACCTCAGTTTCCTCATCTGTAAAATGGGGATAATATTAGTACCTTTACTGTATTAATACATGGAAAATGCTTATTTAGAAAAGTGTCTGGCACATGGTAAACACTGTGACAGTCTTTGCTCTTGTCATCTATGTGTTCATAATATATAAGTTTTATTTTTAAAAAAGCAAGCCTCTTCAAGAAAGAGAGAGTGCTGGGAAAAGGAAGGGAGAAGAGTGAAGTAAAGAAAAAGATCTTTGATTGTGAGGGATATAGGTGGCCAGATGGAAAGGTTCAGCTCAGGAATCAGCCACTGTGTTGATCACCAGGTTAAGTTCAACTGATCTGAACATACATGTCTCACCCACAGGAATCTGGGCTTGCTTTAGGACCTAGGAGAGAATTGGGCACAACTCCATTTTATGGTCAGGCCTTATTTCTGGTCTGCCCTTCAGTGCGTTTTACCGAGTAGGTTCCTTTATGAGGAAGATCTCAGTTTTTCAGAGCTGCACCAACCTTGGTCCAACACTCAGGTTTTGTACTTGGAGGCTCAAATGTGTCTTACATGTGTCTTGTCCAAAGGCAAGAGCCACGCTGTCCATGTCAGTCTTATGAAATAAAAAAAGTACTTTTCCCACCTGCCTTCCCATTGTTCTAACATGGTTAGTTCAGAATTTGGGAGGAAAGGGATGAAATTTATTGAGCCCTTTCAGAGCCTAAGTCATATTCTTCCCTATTCTTTCACAAAAACATCAAAAGAACAAGGAATCATAATTTCTAGGCAGACATTTTTTCACAACTTTGAAAACATTGTGTATTATTTCTTTTATTGCCAGAGAGGCAGGCCAAGATTTTACTTGAGAGTGACACTTCACCAACCCCTGTGGATTCCTACAGGAGAGATGTATGCCATTAGTTGCATTGTAAGAATTAAAAATTCAATTATACAGAGGGAAATATGAACCTAACATTTTTTCGAAGTGATGAACTATCCAGATTGAGTAAGTGTATTCTTTAGGCACACATAAGAGTACTTCACGTACTTGGTAGATGCGCCATATAAACTATATGATTATATCAGGGAAAGAGCATAGAGTGAATGTGGCAGGAGCTCAGACCTGGGGAGGCTAGATGGAGCTCTTCTGGAAGGACTCAGAAGTCGTTTCTTCTTCCCATATATAATGAGAAGAATAGATAAGATTGTTTAATACCAGCTGAGAATAGGCCTGTAACAGATGGAAGATAAATTTATGTATAAACTTGAGAGATATCTCAAGGTGAGAGAAGATTAAATATTAGTGAATTTTGTATGTATGAGTCTAAAAAGACAATTCAATTTACCATCATGGTTATTTGTCATTGTTTAGGTTTGCCTTTTTCTCATCATACAATTATGAGTAGCAATTGTTATATTTTATGCATATGTGCTTCTGTGATTATATTGTTTATTTTTATGGGAATAAAGCTCAAAAAAGTGGTATATTACATACTTCTCCATCTCAGTATCCAAGCCTGATCTACTAAAGTTACACCTTTTGATACTTCCTGTGTGTAAGATATTGATCTAAATACTTTACCTCATTTGATCCTCACAGTAATCATTGTAGATCATTACCAATATTGCAAAACCCCATTTTGCAAATGAAGAAATTTATTTTTAGAGAGGCTAACAGACTTGCAAAGGCCATACTGTTCTTGTGCAGGCATGTTGAGTTTTAAAGACCAGAAGTGTGATTAAACACTGCTCGACTCTCTCAGCTAGGCCTAACTGCTGTAACAGAAACAGGTTAGCAGAAACCACTTGAGAGGCCTAATGATTGTAATCCTGATAAAAGAAACAGAGAAACTGTACCAGCGATAGATTGTGGATATACCTCGTCAAAAAAAAATTACAAGAATGGGAGCTAGTAACAATAATAAAATACAGCACGACCTAAAAAAAATTCAATGCACAATCAGACATGATATATTACCACTTATGGTGGGTTTTTTCTTCACAAGAAAGAGGCCATATTGTACAAGGCAGGATGCTCAGAATGGCAGACTAATGAGTTTGGCAGACTCCTTGGTTTACCGTTTAACTAGATATGATTATTAAAGAAACCAGTCATTTAAAGTCTCTGGAAATTACTTTTAAGGACTCCAGCAAATGGAGAAGCAGCCATTCAAGAATCTCTAAAAATCACTGTAAAAACAGAGTCTGTGGCATTTAAGCCGCAACTTTCTCCTCTGCCTCTGTCCCCATCTTACGGAGACCCCTGTCTCTGAAGCTCTGCTATGGATGAACAAAGGCAAAGTATTGAAAGCCTGAGATACTGAGAAAATCTTGAAAGTAGTAAGAGGAAAATAACGTGCCATATATAAGGAAGCTCTTGTAAGATTAAAAGCTATTTCCTTATCAGAAACAATAAAGTTCAGAAGCAAGTTAGATGACATATTCAAAGTGCTGAAAGTAAAAACTATATCAATCAACTAAAGCTATATCTATAATAACTGTTTTTAAAAATGTATTGGTTTTTTCTTAAACTGGAAGATGGTATATTAGATGCTATTAAAACATCATAATTAATCTCAATTTTATTGGTGGACCAAAAGTTCAGACAAATAGAAAAGAAACTTATTAAGCATTCAGGTGCTAATTAATATTGTATGGATATTTGCAAACATCTGAGTATTTGAATTTTATATTTTTCAATTCTATATTTGGCATCATATAGTCACCCTTAAGTGTTAGGATGTTTGAGTGAGTATAAATTAATTCTTTTCCCTTTAATTAGAGATAGAAAGGGCTCACTGATATATCTAATATGACACAATACTTTTTATATGACTATGTAACCAATATTTAAAATATGCATATGGGAATAACAAAGATTTTAATCAGTTTGGTTCCTTCAATAAAAAAGATAGTATCTATATTAATGCCTTGTTTTAATGATTGAGTTTAAAGATTTTGAATGTTTCCTCTAACCACTGAATAAAGGATGTATATGTTTAAGCTATTATTTAGGTTTTCTAAGTTAGCACCTACCCTCAGCTTACCAAATTTCTAAAGTTAAAAAAAAATACTTAGGTGAGGGAGTGAAATAGGTGAAGGGGATAAAGAGGCCCCAAATTTCAGTCATAACATAAATTAATCATGGGGATGAAAGTACAGCATAGAGAATATAGGCAATAGTTCTGTAACATCTTTCTGTATTGGCAGATAGTAACCGCACTAGTTGAGATGAGCATTAAATAATGTATGTTATGCAAAATATTTATGCATTAAATAATGTAAATGTATATTATTCAACTGTCAAATAACTGTGTGTATATTTAAAACCAATATAGTTTATCAACTATAATAAAAAACTTTTGAAAATACTTAGAGTACTTATTATAGGCACATTTTTTGGGTGGATTTTCAGAAGTTATCAATTTTCCCCACAACTACTCTCTGGATCTCAAAAGAAAAAGACTATCCTTAGTGATTCCAAATACTGTCACAGACCAGTATAAGTTGAAAATGTTTTTATTGATCCATAGTGATGTGAACGCAGTAAGGATAAGTTAGGAAATTTTGTAATAACTAAATTCAATTACTTATTGCAAATCATAGTTTTAGAATAAATTAATTTTATTAAATTACAGTAATAAGCTAGGGTCTCCAGTTTTTTCTCTTTAAATATTTTCTAGCCTAAGAAAATACAAAAAATTGAGGACCATTGGATTATATAATTACAAACCACAAAAACACACAAAACAACAATGGCTTTGCATTCAGTTAATCCGAAAGGGACACACAATATACTAAAAGACACATCTTCTTAATTAATAGTCAATTACATTTTACTTCTAAAACTGATACCACAGGAAAAGCTTATGTAATAACCACCTTTAACAAATATCCAAGGATATACTTCAGTAAAAGTTCACTTAAACTTTCACCGTGATGGGAAAAATGGACACCTAACACTAAACACTAATCTTTCGCAGTTTTGTGAGGAAGTAAAAGACAACAGTGACAACAGTAGTTAATGAAACATACAATGATGTTGGCACTGCGTAGACGTAGATCGAAGCTGAAAAAGTCTTAAAGTTGGCAATATGAATGTGACATTTTATTACGGAATTTATTTTACCTTTTTAATTGTACTAGTGCTTGAGAGCTCAATTTCCAGTTGTAATTATTCCTGAAAAATGAAAATGGTGTCTTTGGTAGTGTTAAAATCTCTATTTTCTGCCCTGCCCCCTGGCCCCGGCCCCCAACCCCAACCTGGTCTGATGGTTTGTTGGTTCCATGTGACCTGAGAAGCCCTTCGGTGGGGCGGTAAGCCAGGGAGGAACCGACTCGTCCTCTTCCTCCCGTGGCCTGGGCCACTTTCGGTTTCTTTGCGTGGCTTCTGCTGACTGTTGCTCCTTGCTGACTGACAGCACCTGGGCACGGCTTTCTCCTGGTCGTCTTCTAACATCTATTTCGTCACAAACTTTTAAGATAAACTTTTGTGTGTTACTGTTTTTTAATCACCACATCCTTGGTGGGCAGAGTTCTTAAGCTGGCCTCTTAATAAGCCATAGAATCTATAGCTCCATCTTTCTTGAGTAAGGTGATCATCCTACTTTGATCTGCAGTGGCCAGAGAAGAGTGGTCTTGTGGAACAGATGATCACAACTCATAATCCTTACACAACAAGCACAGTCTGAATGTATACCTTATAAGATAGAGTAATAGTGGGGCTGCCGGTGAAAATATTAATGGTGGTTGTTGCAGACATCAGGCAATTAACCTACCCAGCAGAGCAGGGGAATATGAGGGGCTTTTCTAGCTTCTAGTAAGTTGTGGTTAATGCTTTGTTTATTTATATTACCCAATTCAACCTAATTTGTTTGAAGTTGCCCATACAGCTGTCAAAAGTTAGAAGTGATCTAGATTCATATTTAATCTCTATGTCTATATCTCCAAAACGTCCCTCTACCCACCATATTCCTCAGCATTTTACATTTTAGAATTTAGAGGTAATTTGAATTTAACAGTATTCCTAACTTATATTGATTAAAGAATTGGCTGTGGAAAAGTCTACATTTCAGTTATATGAGAAGAGGTCTTTATATGGAATAGAGATTTTTCTCTGGAATACAATTTTTTCAACTGTATAGTGGGTTATTAGCATGGTCCAACTATACACATGGCTCAGGAGCCATTGTATGACATGTGCAAATTACATAAATTTTAAAGTTCTATGTAAGTACATGTAAGCCATTGTTTTCCTATTATTACTAATACATATCTAAATGAATTTCTAGAAAATATATAGTAGTAAGGATGTTATCAATTTGGCATCTAAAATCAGATGTATAAATGGTTCTTAAACTAAGGGTATTGTGCTTTGAAGTGTATTACAGAGTTTTAAATTTGTGGGGATTTGCAAAAACCTAGAATCTATCATACATTTAAGACACGGAAATAGTACATTTTATACTGTGACATATTTACTTTTTTTGTTTATATATGCTTATGCACATATTTTCTTTTTTTATCTATAACAAAATTGAGATTCTACTTCTACTGTACTTAATATTCTAAATCCCCCTTTTCTTATTTAGCATTTCTTCCGCATTTTATTAAGTACTTTTCAAAAGTATTATCTTAGTGACTGCATGATGTGCAGTTGTATGAAATTGATCATACATTAAAACAGCACAGAGTTTTGTGAATTTCATTATCTTTATGCAAGAGCCAGTTTACTTTTCTTTGTATTATTCCAACTTACTATGTATACCCAATAAACTCACCCTCATAAAGATATCCTTTAACATTTCACCAATATCCAAGGGTAAATTCTAACTACAACATTTGAGACTTTTAATGTGTCCTCAGTGTTTTCTTATTTTTCACTGAGCAGAATTCAGTGTCCTTTGGCTGTGCTGGTTGTCGAGGCCCTGCTGTGTGTTAGTCAAACTTACTGGTTTTCTGATCCATATTTACAGTGGGTCCCACATTCTCATGTCTACATCTGTTCAAGCCTTGAATCTGACTGCTTACTTTTTTCAGTTCTTCAAGGACCACCCCAGTTTCACTCCCTCAGTGAAATTTTCTGTCCTCCAAGCAACCAAGAGAAGCTGTTTCTCTTTCAGCCATCACAGCTGTTTACCTTATTAATTTTTCTTAACGATACACATTACTTTCTTCCTTGGATTATTTGAAGGAATTGTTTATCAAATGGCTTTGAGGGGGCCTGGTACATAGCAGCTACTCTTTTCTACTTGAGTTTTGAACCAGAAGAGAAGTCAGAACTTAGCAGATGGGAATCAAATAGCACCCTAATTAATGAGAAAGCAAAACCGTGCTTTTGCACAACTTCCCAGCCTTGTCACTGACAAGGTAAAATTTATGGTGCAGAGAAGATTCCATTCTGTGCTTCCTGTAGGCGGCTAATTTCCTCTCTCACACCCGCTGTCAGGTGACTTATTTTAGTTTTGTGGGAATTGAAAGGCTGGGAATGAGGCAAGAGATGAGTATTTAGTGACAGTCTTTCCTTATGAAAACCATGTGAGGTTCATACAAATATGCACCTCATATGGCTTAGCTTTGTGGCTCCACTGAAGCGTCCAGTAGCCAGGAGGGGTGTCTGTGGTCTTGGTCTACAGGTGATGAGAGGCCTGTTGGGCAGTCCTGGGCCTGTCTTCCTGAGGCTGCTTCCCCGGGAATGCTGTTGTGTGAGTATAATGGAAGACTCGGAAATAAGCCTGAATAGTTTGTTACTTTAAAGGACTCCAAGGCCACTCTGGATTCAAGACTGAAACCTCATTTGCTGTTCTGTTCCTAGCCACAACTGTGTCTGTCTGTGTTCTCCCCACTGGAAAGTCAGAACTCTTCAGATGTTGCATCTGAAGCTGAAGTTCACTGGAAGGGGCAACTTCTTTTGGGCTCTGTATGCCCACTGTTAACAAGTTTTCAGGTCACACAGAATTATCACAACACTGACTGTCATTCATGACATATCCTTAATGGAACTCCTTTGATAATAAAGGAGCTGACCTGAGCATGTGTCTACAGTGGAGCACGTTTCATCTTTGGAATGGGTGAACCTAGTCTGGAGGAGGGACAAAGTGCGCTTACCTGCTGACGTCTATTACATGTAAGGTGCTACACTAGGTTTTTTTAGTGTGCATTATCCATTTAATTTTCAAGACAATGTTGCATGTTAGTTACCATCTCCATTTTATACACAGAGCATTTGAGACACTGAGAGGCAGAAGGAGTTGCCCAAGTTCTTGTGACTCTGAGCTTCCGAGCTGGGTATAGATCCAGGGCTGTCCCCCTCCACACAGTGCGTAGGTTCCTCTGGGGATAGCATGGCCTCTGGGCACTCGGGTAGAAATCTCATCACCTCCACAACAATATACTTCATGCCACGGTTCAAGCTGTCATCTCCACGTGCCCCGACTGCTCCGTCGTGTCTCACACTTTGCCTTAAGGCTAGTACATTTTGCTTTGTAATCATTAAAATAACTGGATATCTTTAAGACATACAATACATGTGAAAATATTTTTTAAATGCCTCTCTCCTTGTCATGTTTATGAAAAAGCAACTCCTGCTGGGCCGGCTGTGGGGCAGTCTGGTCTCTGCAAGGCCCTGCACAGACTCGCCCGGGTGAGTTTTGGAGCCATACTGGGAGTCATGGACTCCCTGCAGGGCTTTGCTATGTCAGCGGGCTTATTCTGGGTTATGGATTATATACAGGCGCTGTTCAGGGGCAGCACCCCAGGCTCTAAATTAATGCTAACTGCAAAAAAAATAAGCAGGCTGATGAATATTAACTACAATAAAAATACATCTATGATTCAGTGGTCCTGAGGACATAGTTTACTTAGTAAAACACTAAGAAATTTCTTTGGAAGAAGTAATGCTTGTTAACACTGAATCTTCTTTTTTTCCATTAAAGCCTTCTAGCATATTAATTGCATCATCATCCCATTAATTGACTTTAATGCCTTGCAGTTCACTAAAAATGAAATTCTCTCTAGATGCTTTAGGATTCCTTGAAATTTAATACTGTGATTTGGGGATAGAGAGGTTCCACTGGTTAGTTTTAATTAGAAAATACAATATAATGAAAAATAAAACTCTCGGTTCACCAAATTACTTTTTGTTCATTGGGGAAAAAAATCCAGATAAGTCAAACTGTCTTTCACTTATTTTACTAATGAGGAAGTACAAGCCAAGCAGAATAAATCTCCTTTTGCTGAAATGGCTGTTTGTTAGTGCTGGACGTTTTACCTCTTATTGATTAGGTAATAGAAATAAAGAGACTCATTACTCTTGAGTGCTCTGACTTGAAGAATGTTAACATGGGACAACTTTGGAGAGACTCAGTAATTCTGGGAGTACCCCTATAGAGGATATGCGTATTCTGTTTTGTTGTTTGCTTTTACTGTAGACATTCTTTAAAGAAAAAAAAGCAAGTACAATAAACAAATACACAAATTTTCCATTTAATTTTAAAAATCCAATTCAGCACTAGAAAATACATTTAAAAATACTTTTTGTTCTAAAAGAAAAAACTGAAGGAACACAACCCCAGACTTACAGAACCCAAGAATGGACTAACAGTTACCAAAGGGAAAGGGACTGGGGAGGATGGGTGGGAAGGGAGGGATAAGGGGGAAAAAGGGCTATTACAATTAGCACACATAATGTAGCGGGTATGGCGGTGGGATAGGAGTATACGGGGAAGGCAGTATAACACAGAGAAGACAAGTAATGATTCTATAACATCCTTCTA
Organism: Smutsia gigantea; assembly: GCA_032199065.1. Classification (NCBI taxonomy): domain Eukaryota; kingdom Metazoa; phylum Chordata; class Mammalia; order Pholidota; family Manidae; genus Smutsia; species Smutsia gigantea. Next base: position 130,209 of record JAVSCE010002568.1, on the reverse strand, counting down.
CACCGATGGACAGTGACTGAAATGGGGTATATGGTGGGGACTTGATAATAGGGGGAGTCTAGTAACCATGATGTTGCTCATGTAATTGCATATTAATAATAGCAAAAATAAAATAAAATAAAACATGTCACCTTGAAAAAAAAACTTTTTGTTCTAATAATTTAAATTCCTCAAGCTTAACTCTTGGGTTTGCTCCTCAGAAGCACAGAACATTAGATCATTGAAAAGCGTTCAGAATCTCAAAGACCTGAGAACACTGAGGTTTTCAGCCATGTCTCTCTGTGCGCAGCAGTCCCCAGACCTGAAGTTACATTTACACATAGGGTATGGGGCTGTTCCTGACTATTCCAGATGTGATGCTGTGAGGAATATCCTAGTTTTTGCTGTTTGGCAGAGGATGTGACAGAGATCAGAAAATATTAGTCATTCTTATTTTTTTTAATTTTTAATTTTGCTATCATTAATGTACAATTACATGAACAACATTATGGTTACTAGACTCCTCCTATTATCAAGTCCCCCCCACCAACCCCATTACAGTCACTGTCCATCAGCGTAGTGAGATGCTATAGAATCACTACTTGTCTTCCTCATGTCCCCTGCCCCCTACATTATATCTGCTAATCGTAATGCCCCTCTTTCCCCCTTCTCCTTCCCTTCCCACCCATCCTCCTCAGTCCCATTCCCTTTGGTAACTCTTAGTCCATTCTTGGGTTCTGTGAGTCTGCTGCTGTTTTGTTCCTTGAGCTTTTTCTTTGTTCTTATTCTCCACAGATGAGTGAAATCATTTGATACTTGTCTTTTTCGGCTTGGCTTGTTTCACTGAGCATAATACCCTCTAGCTCCATCCATGTTGTTGCAAATGGTAGGATTTGTTTTCTTCTTATGGCTGAATAATATTCCATTGTGTATATGTACCACATCTTCTTTATCCATTCATCTACTGATGGACACTTAGGTTGCTTCCATTTCTTGGCTATTGTAAATAGTGCTGCGATAAACATAGGGGTACATCTGTCTTTTTAAAACTGCGCTGCTGCATTCTTAGGGTAAATTCTTAGGAGTGGAATTCCTGGGTCAAATGGTATTTCTATTTTGAGTTTTTTGAGGAACCTCCATATTGCTTTCCACAATGGTTGAACTAATTTACATTCCCACCAGCAGTGTAGGAGGGTTCCCCTTTCTCCACATTCTTGCCAGCATTTGTTGTTGTTTGTCTTTTGGATGTTGGCCATCCTAACTGGTGTGAGGTGATATCTCATTGTGGTTTTAATTTGCATTTCTCTGATGATTAGCGATGTGGAGCATCTTTTCATGTGCCTGTTGGCCATCTGAATTTCTTCTTTGGAGAAGTGTCTGGTCAGCTCCTCTGCCCATGTTTTTATTGGATTATTTGGTTTTTGTTTGTTGAGGTGTGTGAGCTCTTTATATATTTTGGATGTCAACCCCTTATCGGATATGTGATTTATGAATATATTCTCCCATACTGTAGGATGTCTTTTTGTTCTACTGATAGTGTCCTTTGCTGTACAGAAGCTTTTCAGCTTGATATAGTCCCACTTGTTCATTTTTGCTTTTGTTTCCCTTGCCCGGGGAGATATGTTCATGAAGAAGTTGCTCATGTTTATGTCCAAGAGATTTTTGCCTATGTTTTTTTTCTAAGAGTTTTATGGTTTCATGACTTACATTCAGGCCTTTGATCCATTTTGAGTTTACTTTTGTGTATGGGGTTAGACAGTAATCCAGTTTCATTCTCTTGCATGTAGCTGTCCAGTTTTGCCAACACCAGTTGTTGAAGAGGCTGTCATTTCCCCACTGTATATCCATGGCTCCTTTATCATATATTAAGTGACCATATATGCTTGGGTTTATATCTGGGCTCTCTATTCTGTTCCACTGGTCTATGGGTCTGTTCTTGTGCCAATACCAAATTTTCTTGATTACAGTGGCTTTGTTGTAGAGCTTGAAGTCAGGGAGCGTAATTCCCCCTGCTTTATTCTTCCTTCTCAGGATAGCTTTGGCTATTTGGCGTCTTTTGTCATTCCATATGAATTTTAGAACTATTTGCTCTAGTTCATTGAAGAATGCTGTTCATATTTTGATACAGATTGCATTGAATCTGTAGATTGCTTTAGGCAGGATGGCCATTTTGACAATATTAATTCTTCCTAGCCAAGAGCATGGGATGAATTTCCATTTGTTAGTGTCCTCTTTAATTTCTCTTAAGAGTGTTTTACAGTTTTCAGGGTATAGGTCTTTCACTTCCTTGGTTACATTTATTCCTAGGTATTTTATTCTTTTGGATGCGATTGTGAATGGAATTGTTTTCCTGATTTCTCTTTCTGCTAGTTCACCATTAGTGTATAGGAATGCAACATATTTCTGTGTATTATTTTTGTATTCTGCAACTTTGCTGAAAACAGATATTAGATCTAATAGTTTTGAAGTGGATTCTTTAGGGTTTTTTGTGTACAATATTGTGTCTCCCCAAACAGAGACAGTTTGACTTCTTCCTTACCAATCTGGATGCCTTTTATTTCTTTGTGTTGTCTGATTGCCGTGGCTAGGACCTCCAGAAGTATGTTGAATAAAAGTGGGGAGAGTGGGCATCCCTGTCTTGTTCCCCATCTTAGGGGAAAAGCTTTCAGCTTCTCGCTGTTAAGTATAATGTTGGCTGTGGGTTTGTTATATATGGCCTTTATTGTATTGAGGTACTTGCCCTCTATACCCATTTTGTTGAGAGTTTTTATCATGAATGGATGTTGAATTTTGTCAAATGCTTTTTCAGCATCTATGGAGATAATCTTGTGGTTTTTGTCCCTCTTTTTGTTGATGTGGTGATTTTGATGGATTTTTGAATGTTGTACCATCCTTGCATCCCTGGGATGAATCCCACTTGATCATGATGGATGATCTTTTTGATGTATTTTTGAATTCGGTTTGCTAATATTTTGTTGAGTATTTTTGCATCTATGTTCATCAGGGAAATTGGTGTGTAATTTTCTTTTTTTGTGGTGTCTTTGCCTGGTTTTGGTATTAGAGTGGTGTTAGCCTCGTAGAATGAGTTTGGGAGTATTCCCTCCTCTTCTACTTTTTGGAAAACTTTAAAGAGGATGGGTATTAGGTCTTCATTAAATGTTTGATAAAATTCAGCAGTGAAACCATCTGCTCCAGGAGTTTTGTTCTTAGGGAGTTTTTTGATTACCAATTCAATTTCGTTGCTGATAATTGGTCTGTTCAGATTTTCTGTTTCTTCCTGGGTCAGCCTTGGAAGGTTGTATTCTTCTAGAAAGTCCATTTCTTCTAGGTTATCCAGTTTGTTAGCATATAATTTTTCATAGTATTCTCTCATAATAATTCTTTGTATTTCTGTGGTGTTGATAGTGATTTTTCCTTTCTCATTTCTGATTCTGTTTATATGTGTAGACACTCTTTTTTTCTTGATAAGTCTAGCTAGAGGTTTATCTATTTTGTTTACTTTCTCAAAGAAGCAGCTATTGCTTTCAGTGATTCTATTGTTTCATTCTTCTGATTTTATTTATTTCTGCTTTAATCTTTATTATGTCCCTCCTTCTACTGACTTTGGGCATTATTTGTTCTTCCTTTTCTAGTTTCGTTAATTGTGAGTTTAGACTGTTCATATGGGACTGTTCTTCTTTCCTGAGGTAGGCCTGTATTGCAGTGTATTTCCCTTTTAGCACAGCCTTTGCTGTGTTCCACAGAGTTTGCCGTGTTGAATTATTGTTGTCATTTGTCTCCATATATTGCTTGATCTGTGTTTTTATTTGGTCATTGATCCATTGATTATTTAGGAGCATGTTATTAAGCCTCCATGTGTTTGTGGGCTTTTTTGTTTTCTTTGTGTAATTTATTTCTAGTTTCATACCTTTGTGGTCTGAGAAGCTGGTTGGTACAATTTCATCTTTTTGAATTTACTGAGGCTCTTTTTGTGGCCTAGTATATGATCTATTCTTGAAAATGTTCCATGTGCACTTGAGAAGAATGTGTATCCTGTTGCTTTTGGATGGAGTGTTCTGTAGGTGTCCGTTAGGTCCATCTGTTCTAATATGTTGTTCAGTGCCTCTGTCTCTACTTATTTTCTGTCTGGTTTATCTGTGCTTCAGAGTGAGTGGTGTGTTGATGTCTCCTAGAATGAACACATTGCATTCTATTTCCCCTTTTAATTCTGTTAGTATTTGTTTCACATATGTAGGTGATCCTGTGTTGGGTGCATAGATATTTATAATAGTTATATCCTCTTGTTGGACTGACCCCTTTATCATTATGTAATGTCCTTCTTTGTCTCTTGTGACTTTCTTTGTTTTGAAGTCTATTTTGTCTGATACAAGTACTGCAACTTCTGCTTTTTTCTCCCTATTAGTTGCATGAAATACCTTTTTCCATTCCTTTGCTTTCAGTCTGTGTATGTCTTTGGGTTTGAAGTGAGTCTCTTGTTGGCAGCATATAGACGGTTCTTGTTTTTTTATCTGTTCAGTGACTCTACGTCTTTTGATTGGTGCATTCAGACCATTTACATTTAGGGTGATTATTGATAGGTATGTACTTATTGCCATTGCAGGCTTTAGATTCATGGTTACCAAAGGTTCAAGGGTAATTCCTTTACTATCTAACAGTCTAATTTAACTCACTTCATATGCTATTACAAACACAACCTAAAGGTTTTTTTTTTTCTTCCTCCATTTTTTATATATTAGGTATCATATTCTGTACTCTTTGTCTGTCCCTTGGGTGACATCTCTTTAGCCTTAGAAATACTTCCATCTATAGCAGTCCCTCCAAATTGTAATATAGAGGTGTTTGTGGGAGGTAAATTCTCTCAACTTTTGCTTATCTGAAAATTGTTTAATCCCTCCTTCAAATTTAAATGATAGCCTTGCAGGGTAGGGTATTATTGGTTCGAGGCCCTTCTACTTCATTGCATTAAATATATCATGCCACTCCCTTCTGGCATATAAGGTTTCTGTTGAGAAATCTGATGATAGCCTGATGGGTTTTCCTTTGTATGTGACCTTTGTTCTCTCTCTAGCTGCTTTTAAAAGTCTGTCTTTATCCTTGATCTTTGCCATTTTAATTGTTATATGTCTTGATGTTGTCCTCCTTGGGTCTCTTGTGTTGGGAGATCTCTGCACTTCCATGGCTTGAGAGACTATCTCCTTCCCCAGATTGGGGACGTTTTCTGCAATTACCTCCTCAATAATACTTTCTATCCCTTTTTCTCTCTCTTCTTCTGGTACCCCTATAATGCGAATATTGTTCCATTTGGATTGGTCACACAGTTCTCTCAATATTCTTTCATTCTTAGAGATTCTTTTTTCTCTTTGTGCCTCAGCTTCTTTATATTCCTCTTCCCTAATTTCTATTCCATTTACCATCTCTTCTCCTACATCTAATCTGCTTTTAAATCCCTCCATTGTATGTTTCATTTCAGATATGGAATTTCTTAATGGTTGAATCTCTGTCTTAAATTCATCCCTGAGTTCTTGAATATTTTTCTGTTCCTCCATAAGCATGTTTATGGTTTTTATTTTAAACTCTCTTTCAGGAAGATTGGAAGTTCAGTTTCATTTAGTCCTTTTTCTGGGGTTTGTGTCTTGGTCTGAACCAGGTTACTTTGACGTTTTATAATTCTATGTGGTGCCCTCTAGTGCCTAGAAGCTCTAGTCCCTGGAGCTTCTCAGTTCCTAGATTGAGGTTGGGGGTCATAGGGAAGCAGCACTGGTACCTGGGGGGATGTAAGAGCTGTTTCCTGATTCCCAGCTTCAGTGCCTGTCTCTAGTATCAGAGCCAGTGGGCGGAGCACACAGGTATAAGCCTCTGTGCTTGGCCTCTCTAGCTGTTGTAGGTGGGGCCTCCCTCTAACTGGCCTGATGTCAGCGCATTGACTGCCGGTTTGTGAGCTGGTGCCAGCAGGCCAGGAGGAAGGTGCAGCAGGCTGCATGTCACAGTGGGGGGCCTCGGAGCTGAGCACGCAGCCAGGGGGATGGAGCACCTGAAGCTCCTCAAAGTTCACAACCTGCTGGGCAGAGTGTGCCACACACCTTGTCCACCTATTCCTTCTCCTGTGCTGCAAGGTCCGTACAAACCCTGCCCATTCAGCAGCCCTCTTACCGCTAGGAAGCTTCTCAGACCTCTCATCTTTCCTTTATCCCAGAGTGGCTGGATGTGGATCCCCGTTCTCCACAAATGGCCAGAATCTCAGTCTCTCACGCACTCCGCCCATCCCAGCTCCCCAGCCCCATCAACCTCCAGAGCACCACACAATGTAGGTTTGTGCTCCAAAGCTGACCTCCAGGGCTGGGTGTTCAGCAGTCTTAGGTTTCCACTCTGTCCCCGCTCTGTTTCTTTTCCTCCCGCTGGTGAGCTGAGGTGAGGGAAGGGCTTGGGTCCCACCGGATCAAAGCTTTCATATGTTACCCTGTTTCATGAGTTCTGCCCTGTTTGTGAGGTCTGTATGCAGTCTGGTGCAGCCTTCATTCCTGTTGCTGTTTTAGGGCTAGTTGTATCAACTATATTTTCACACTGCATGTGGTTTTGGGTTGAATTCTCTGTCTCACCTCTCACGCCGCCATCTTGAATCTAGGTTCAGTTTATTCATTTTTGTGTCTTACAAAGTGATTTACTGAAATACTAAATAAATATGAATTTCTTTTTCCATGTCTTCAACTGTAACCATTCAAAATCAGAACTTGTACAAACACAGACTATCAAACTGGTCTTTCTCAATTCCTCTCTTTGTGGTAATTTTATATTGTAATTTCCATACAGAAATTCCTAATGCTTCATCTACATTTTAAAAACTTTCTTTCCATATTTGTTTTTATTTGTTTGGGCTTTTGTTTACAACTTTCAGATTCACTTCACAGGAGTATATTTTTATTTACAGCTAGTATTTGGTTGTTTCCTTTCAATTTTTTGAAATGATAACTTGCGTCAATGAAATATTTTATTTTCTGTGTCCTGTATCAATCTTGCCTATTTCAGCTAAATTTATTATTAGCCAGAAACAGTCAGCCCTCTGGTCATTCTCCCCAACCAACAGGGAAAGCCAAAACTTCAATATAACCTTCAGAATCAAGTATTTAAGAAGCATCCCCTCCTTTGGATGCCAGAGAAAAACTAACAGGCTGGACAGTCTGCTCTAAGAACCCTGGGATCTTTGATCTTGGCACCCCCAACCCCATCTTAAGGAGAACTGTGTCTATTTTTAAGCCTGCCACCTGAAAGAAGTGTATTGTATTCCCCGCTCTACTATGATCTCAGGACCACCTAGAATCTATTGTTTGGTGTTGCCATGGATACAGAGTTCTTATTCCAGTACTGACTCATTAGGAGCATGAGGTAAAGACCTAGAGGTAGGGGTCTGTGGACAAGGGTATCTCATTCCCTCTATGCCTGCTAATGTTGCCCTCTCATCCTCATAGAGTGAGAAGAGTATAAAGTTTCAGAGGGACAGCTGGAGGGTACGGGGAGGAGGAAGGGTGGGGAGAAGAGGCAGGATGGGGTTCTTTGGGGCCCACAGACAGAAAGGTTTGCCTTAGGTTCAGCTGTGAGGAGCACTATTTAAGTGCCTTCCTCCTTCTGGGGACCTCCCAGAATCCCCTCCCTCTTGGGTGGTTGGGCGTGGGGGCACTAGGCTGATGTAGGACCAAATAGCAGCGACATTGTTGCTGCCCAGGAATTGGGCCTAGATTTGACTTAACGGTTTGTTTGGGGCCTAGGTGGGGAGTGGGTGGTTAAAAATAAAAAGGAAAAGACATTATCCTGAAAAGTAGCAGGAGAGAAACTGCTACCAGGATCCCTAGTAAGGTTTATTCCCACTTAGGAAAAGTATCTGAGTTACCACATCCTTCTGTGCCTAGCTATCCCTTTGCCCCAGCCCCTTCCAAGCGCTAAAGCAGCCTTACCTGCGGTAAGTGGGTCCTGCCCGTGCAGATCGCAGGGGATCCCAGAAATCTGTCTGTACCTTGGCCTGTTCTAGTTTTTCGTCCTGCCTCTCTGGAACAAAAAAAGGCAGAAGCCTGTGAGCTTTGATTTCCTACTCCCACTGAGCTTGAGCTGGTGTTCCCGTTCACCTGGAAAGACTATTTACAGGTAACTGTACCCCAAGCCCAAAATTCAAAAACGAACATTTATATTCATTTTGGTCTATTTTGGAAAAAAAGTGTTGCTGGGCAGCTGTGTCTGGGAGGTCCCTCCCTGTGCACTAGGTGAAACTTCAGCCTGGACTGGGGAGTGTTCTTGACTGTGAATGAGAGAGAATTCTCCAGCAGTTAGGAAGGAATTCATCAGAGCGAGAGGAGTACCAGAATGGCGGCAGCCTGGCTGGCAGCTGAGGGCAGGAAAGTGCAGAGGGAGGGAGTGGGAGCTTGCTGAACTTCTCTGCGTAGGGAAGCCTCCGTGGCCAGCTCCTGAAGCCAGTGTCACCTGGTGTCCCCTGTCCACGTGGATCTGCACAGTGCAGGGACCAGCCTCCACCACCCCAGGATTCAGGGAGCCACAGAGCCCAGGATGGAGTGAGATTACATTCTGAAAACATCCCAAAGAAGGAAGATTTTCAGGCAGGCTCCTGCAGCTGCAGTTCTTTCAGGGTCATCCAGGCGAGGGGAACACGTAGGCCCAAATCTGAGCTCTCAACGGCCCCCCACCCCTCTGCCTACTTATCAGAAATAAAGTGGAGATGAGGTGGAGATTTGGAAATAGAATGAAATAGCAAAGAAACAAAGATGCTTATCACTGTAAAAGTACAGAGAGACAAAACGCAATTAAGGAAAAGAGCGCTCAAGATGGCGGCATGAGTAGGGTGGCGGAACTCTCCTCCCAAAACCAAATATATTTTGAAAATGCAGCAAATACAACTATTCCTAAAAGGGAAACCAGAAGATATAGTAGAACAGCCAGGCTACATCTACATCTGTGAGAATTCAGCGTCTCATGAAAAGGGTAGGATACAAAGCCATGACCCAGCGGGACCCAAGCACTCCCCCAACCCCAGCTCACCAGTGGGAGGAAAAGAGAGTGGGGAGGGAGTGGAAGCACAGGACTGCTAAATAACGAGTCCTAGTAATCTGCACCGGGAGCACAGACACACATTGCATGGTGTACTGGATATTTGAGAAACGGAAAAGTAAAATCTGAGATGGAGACAGTGAGTGGGCCCTCACAGCTGGCTCCCCTGGGACAAAAGAAAAGTGGGCGCTTTAAAAGTCCTAAAGGGACAAGGGCTTAACAGGTGGACGAAATTGTTCCTGTCTACTCAGCCCAGCAGGCTGGGAATCTTAAGGAACGTCAGGCACCCTAACCCCCTGGGTGGCAACACCGCTCTGAAGCCCCTCATGGCAATAAGCAGCCTGCCATTCATTCCCCCTGCTGGCACTGCAAGCAAACCGGCTGACCCAACACTGCGGCGGAACAGCCGGGAAGCAGCCCCACCCACAGCAACCACACAATCTTCTCCCAGGGCGCAGACAACGAGACGAGACCCAGAGGCTGCCGCCAGTACGCAGCTGTCCAGCGCAGACAGAGGAAGCTGGCGCGAAGTCCGGAAGGCACGAAGGGGCACCATTCTCACAGGAGAACACACGACATGTGCCAGCAACCCCCGGTATTAGCCTAGGCCATCCCGAGGGCCACCCCGCCCATTGCAGCTCAGGGGATTAACCCAGAGACTGCTCCCTGTGTGCAGGCAGCGGAGAAGGGCAAGACGACTAGCAAGCAGGAAGGGACTTTGTTCTCCCAGCTGATACACGTGCCACCTGCCAGCAATCACTCCTATAGTCATGAAAAGGCAGAAGAACTTGCTCCAGTCCAAAATCACTCAAACAATGTCAGAGAGAGGGCCTGGTGACATAGATATTACCAATCACTCTAAAAAAGAATTCAAAATAAAAGTCATAACCATGCTGTTGGAGCTGCAGAGAAATATGCAAGAGCTAAGGGATGAAGTCCAGAGGGAGATAACAGAAATGAAACAATCAATAGAAGGACAAGAGCAGACTGGATGAGGTGCAAGAGACTGTTAATGGAATAGAAATCAGAGAACAGGAATACAGAGAAGCTGAGGCAGAGAGAGATAAAAGGATCTCTAGGAATGAAAGAATATTAAGAGAACTGTGTGACTAATCCAAACAGAATAATATTCACATAATAGGTGTCCCAGAAGAGGAAGAGAGAAAAAGGGATAGAAAGTGTCTTTGAAGAAATAATTGCTGAAAATTTCCCCAAGCTGGGGAAGGAAATAGTCTCTCAGACCATGGAAGCCCACAGATCTCCCAACACAAGGGACCCAAGGAGAACAACACCAAGACATATAATAATTAAAATGGCAAAGATCAAAGACAAGGACAGGGTATCAAAGGCAGCCAGAGAGAGAAAAAAGATCACCTACAAAGGAAAACCCATTAGGCTATCATCAGACTTCCAACAGAAACCTTACAGGCCAGAAGAGAATGGCATGATATATTTAACGCAATTAAACAGAAGGGCCTAGAACAAAGAATACTGTATCCAACACGATTATCATTTAAATTTGAGGGAGGGATTAAACAATTTCCAGGTAAGCAAAATATGAGGGACTTTGCCTCCCACAAACCACCTCTATAGGGTATCTTAAAGGGACTGCTCTAAAAGGAAGTACTCCTAAGGCTAAATAGATGTCACTAGAGAAAATAAAATCACAGCAAAGAAAGCAGACCAACCAAATTCTAACTAAAGGCAAAAAATAAAATCAGCTCTCCACAAAAGCAGTCAAGGGAAACACAAAAGGGTACAGAATAAAACACCTAATATATAAAGAGTGGAGGAGGAAGAATAAGAAGGGAGAGAAATAATCATCAGACAGTGCTTATAATAACTTAATAAGTGAGTTAACGTTAGAAGGTTAGATAGTAAAGAGGCTACCCTTGAACCTTTGGTAACCACGAATCCAAAGCCTGCAATGGCACTAAGTACATATTTTTCTATAATCACCCTAAATGTAAATGGACTGAATGCACCAATCAAAAGACACAGAGTAATAAAATGGATAAAAAAGCAAGACCCATCTATATGCTGCTTACAAGAGACTCACCTCAAACCCAAAGACATACACAGACTAAAAATGAAGGGTGGAAAAAGATATTTCATACAAACAAAAGGAAGAAAAAAAGCAGGTGTTGCAGTACTTGTATCAGACAAAATAGACTTCAAAACGAAGAAAGTAGCAAGAGATAAAGAAGGACATTACATAATGATAAAGGGGTCAGTCCAACAAGAGGATATAACCGTTATAATATCTATGCAACCAACACAGGAGCACCGACATATGTGAAACAAATATTAACAGAATTAAAGGAGGAAATAGAATGCAGTGCATTCATTTTAGGAGACTTCAACACACCACTCATTCCAAAGGAAAGATCAACCACCGAAGGCAGTTCTACGAGGAAAGTATATAGCAATCCAGGCCTATTTAAAGAAGGAAGAGCAATCCCAAATGAATAGTCTAAAGTCACAATTATTGAAACTGGAAAAAGAGGAACAAATGAGGCCCAAAGACAGCAGAAAGAGGGACATAATAAAGATCAGAGAAGAAATAAATAAAATTGAGAAGAATAAAACAATAGAAAAATTCAATGAAACCAAGAGCTGGTTCCTTGAGAAAATAAACAAAGTAGATAAACCCCTAGCCAGATTTATTAAGAGAAAAAGAGAATCTACACACATAAACAATCAGAAATGAGAAAGGAAAAATCACAACAGACACCACAGAAATACAAAGAATTATTAGACAATATCATGAAAATCTATATGCTAACAAGCTGGATACCCTAGAAGAAATGGACAACTTTCTAGAAAAATACAACTTTCCAAGACTGACCAAGGAAGAAACAGAAAATATAAACAGACCAATTACCAGCAATGAAATTGAATTGGTAATCAAAAAACTACCCAAGAACAAAACCCCGGAGCCAGATGGATTCACCACTGAATTTTATCAGACATTTAGAGAAGACATAATACCCATTCTACTTAAAGTTTTCAAAAAAAATAGAAGAGGAGGGAATACTTCCAAACTCATTCTATGAAGCCAGCATCACTCTAATACCAAAACCGGGCAAAGACCTCACCAAAAAAGAAAATTACAGACCAATATCCCTGATGAAGCGTAGATGCAAAAATACTCAACAAAATATTAGCAAACTGAATTCAAAAATACATCAAGAGGATCATACACCATGATCAAGTGGGGTTCGTCTCAGAGATGCAAGGATGGTACAACATTCGAAAATCCATCAACATTACCCACCACATCAACAAAAAGAAGGAAAAAATCCACATGATCATCTCCATAGATGCAGAAAAAGCACTCGACAAAATTCAACATCCATCCATGATAAAATCTCTCAATAACATGGGTACAGAGGGCAAGTACCTCAACATAATAAAGGCCATATATGACAAACCCACAGCCAACATCATGTTTAACAGCAAGAAGCTGAAAATTTTTCACCTAAGATCGGGAACAAGACAAGGATGCCCACTCTCCCCACTTTTATTCAACATAGTACTGGAGGTCCTAGCCATGGCCATCAGACAAAACAAAGAAATACAAGGCATCCAGATTGGTAAAGAAGAAGTCAAACTGACCCTGTTTGGAGATGATATGATACTGTACATAAAATACCCTAAAGACTCCACTCCAAAACTACTAGAACTAATACCTGAATTCAGCAAAGTTACAGGATACAAAGTTAATACACAAAATAAAATACCTAGGAATAAACCTAACCAAGGAAGTGAAAGACCTATACCCTGAAAACTACAAGACACTCTTAAGAGAAATTAAAGAGGACACTAACAAATGGAAATTCATTCCATGCTCTTGGGTAGGAAGAATTAATATTGTCAAAATGGCCATCCTGCCTAAAGCAATCTACAGATTCAATCTACAGAATGCAATCCCTATTAAAATACCAAGAGCATTCTTCAATGAACTGGAACAAATAGTTTAAAAATTCGTATGGAACCACAACAGACCCAGAATAGCCAAAGCAAACCTGTGAAGGAAGAATAAAGCAGGGGGGATCTTACTTCCCAACTTCAAGCTCTACTACAAAGCCACAGTAATCAAGACAATTTGGTACTGGCACAAGACAGACCCACAGACCAGTTGAACAGAATAGAGAGTCCAGATATTCACCCAAACATATACGGTCAACTAATATATGATAAAGGAGCCATGGATATACAATGGGGAAATGACAGCCTCTTCAACAGCTGGTGTTGGCAAAACTGGACAGCTGCATGTAAGAGAATGAAACTGGATCATTGTCTAACCCCATACATGAAAGTAAATTCAAAATGGATCAAAGACCTGAATGTAAGTCATGAAACCATAAACTCTTGGATAAAAACAGAGGCAAAAATCTCTTGGACATAAACATGAGCAACTTCTTTATGAACATATCTCCCCAGGCAAGGGAAACAAAAGCAAAAATGAACTAGTGGGACTATATCAAGCTGAAAAGCTTCTGTACAGCAAAGGACAGCATCAGTAGAACAAAAAGGCATCCAACAGTACGGAAGAATATATTCATAAATGACATATCCGATAAGGGGTTAACATCCAAATTATATAAAAAGCTCATGCACCTCAACAAACAAAAAGCAAATAATCCAATTAAAAAATGGGCAGAGGAGCTGTACAGATACTTCTCCAAAGAAGAAATTCAGATGGCCAATAGGCACATGAAAAGATGCTCCACATCGCTAATCATCAGAGAAATGCAAATTAAAACCACAATGAGATATCACCTCACACCAGTTAGGATGGCCAACATCCAAAAGACAAACAACAACAAATGCTGGCAAGAATGTGGAGAAAGGGGAACCCTCTTACACTGCTGGTGGGAATGTAAATTAGTTCAACCATTGTGGAAAGCAGTATGGAGGTTCTTCAAAAAACTCAAACTAGAAATACCATTTGACCCAGGAATTCCACTCCTAGTAATTTACTCTGAGAATACAGCAGCCCAGTTTGAAAAAGACATATGCACCCCTATATTAATCGCAGCACTATTTACAATAGCCAAGAAATGGAAGCAACCTAAGTGTCCATCAGTAGATGAATGGATAAAGAAGAAGTGGTACATGTACACAATGGAGTATTATTCAGCCATAAGAAGAAAACAAATATTACCATTTGCAACAACATGGATAGAGCTAGAGAGTATTATGTTCAGTGAAATAAGCCAGGCGGAGAAAGACCAGTATCAAATGATTTCACTCATCTGTGGAGTATAAGAACAAAGCGGAACAAAAGAGCAGCAGACTCACAGAACCCAAGAATGGGCTAACAGTTACCAAAGGGGAAAGGACTGGGGAGAATGGGTGGGAAGGGAGGGATAAGGGGGAAAAAGGGGCTTTACGGTTAGCACACATAATGTTGTGGGGGGCAGTGGGAAGGCAGTACAACACTGAGAAGACAGGTAGTGATTCTATAGCATCTTACTATGCTGATGGACAGTGACTGAATTGGGGTATGAGTGGGGACTTGATAATATGGGTGACTATAGTAACCACATTGTTTTTTCATGTGAAACCTTCATAAGAGTGTATATCAATAATACCTTAATAAAAAAATTAAAAATAAAATAAAAAATAGTTAAAAAAAAAGAATGTATGTTTTACAGGATTGATAAATTTCCACAATGCTGTAGATTTTATATTTGTGGATTCCAGAGTTTAGAATGCTGATCTGTATCTAGTAAGTTACATGTGTGACTTTCCTTCTAACTGGGGGATGTCATATATGTTTTAAACCCATTGAATAAAGAATGATATGTGCTTGTCTTTTTCTTAGATTAATTCTAGATTAAATTCAGCCACAAGACAATACTATGCATAGATTAAAGAAGAACGCTTTACATCTCTGGTTCAAGCGTCTAAAGAAAAATAGGTAAGTGATAAGACTCAAATGTACTGAATATAAAACATAATTCGCAGCCTTGGTTAACAGAATGAGGAATACGTGGGTGCCTTCTTTCATAATAAATGTAAGCTATATGCAAATGAAACTTGGCGCACACAGTTTAAAGACTCTGTTGTATGCCTACAACTTCCTTAAAAATACAACAGCTTAGGCAGTGTGCCAGTAATAACGTGCATGGGCCAGTGATGGCCACTTGAAGCTTCTCCTCTAGGGCAGCTGTTTGCCCTTATGGGGATGTGCTGCCCATGGGTAGTGGCCATTTCCCAGAGGCAGCTACTACAGGGGCTTCAGCTGTCCCATCTCTGAGCAACAACGTGAATTATTGTCCAATTCCACAGTGAAGATCACAAATGGTGATTACTGAGATTGGTGGCTTACAAAACAATGTGATTGATGTGTGTAATTGTTTCAAGGCCTGTGTATAGGTTAAAATGAGTAATAGTAACTAAGGCCCAGGATTGTAATGAGAATCAGCTGAAGTAATATCATGAAGCATCAGGACAATGGCTGGCACATAGTAAGTCCCATTAAAACATTTGTTAGATGAAATATCACTTCTGTGATGTTCCTTAATTTTGGGAAAATTTGTCATTATTTTTTAAATAGTGCCCTTCTGCATTGTCTTTTTCCGTTTATTCTCGGATGACTATAATCCAGATGTTAGGTTTTTACTGATCATATCAACTGGCTTTTCTTTTGTATGTTCTCTCTATTCTTTTCTATTATTTTCTGCAGAGTTTCTCCATCTCATCTTCCAACTCTAAACTAGTTTGCTCTCACATGGATCCAAACTACTATTATTCCACCGAGTATTTCAACAATTACACTTTTATACTTAAGATTTCTTCTTGGATGTTTTCCTTATGATTTCTTACTCTCGTGTCATGTTGCTGAGGGTGTCCCTTACATCTTTAAGTGTATTTCTCATACTTATTTAAAATCTTCATCAGTATGTTCCAGTAGTTTTTCCTCGGATGGTCTGTTGTTCAGTCTGTTGTATTCCCTTCTCAGCAGTTGTGCGTCTGATTGTCTTGACGTGCAGGCTCATGTTCCGTGGCCGCTGGCCCTCTGGTAACTTTTATTAGGGAAGGACTTGTTTTTTGCTCGCGAGAACCTCAGTCTGTGGCTGTGGTCTTATCATGATTATTAGTAGCACATCCTTTTCACTTTCAAAATGTCCTGGCTTGGGGGAGGGGTTATATAGTTACCCACAGTGGAAGCAAGGACCTGAGACACGTCTTTCCCAGTAAGTTTAACATGAGGGAAGGTGATGACCCTGGGGACAGAATCTCAAGCAACAGCTCTGGTCGTGTGTGTCGCCTGTAAGCATCTGTGCAAAGCCAGCATTTAGGAGGTGGACTCCCAGGCTGTCACCCGGGGGCTCTGGAGATGAGGAGGAGAGGAGTGACCACCTGAAGCTTGCTCTTCAGTCCTTGTCCTGCTTTCATCAGCCAACCTGATGGTGCTCTGATTTTGTCCTGACTACACTGGGCAATTGTTACTGGTTTCTGCTGAGGAATGAGTGATTGTCTCCAAGCAACTCAGAGGACAGGGAAGAACAGATAAAATTTTCCCTCCCCCTGAGCCCCTCACGACTGCCCCTGGCAGCCCTTTTCCTCCTCTGGTTTGACTTCTGTAGTTTTGGGAAGAAGACTATTTGTTATCATGTATAGGAGCCCAAGATTTCCCAGGGAATTATGGGAGTGTATTTGATGAGAATCTTTAAGTGTTTCTGAAATTTAAAATATGTATCAGTATACATGGTCACATACTGATTGTTTTTTGGCATAACTTAAGGTGAAGAGGGCAGGCTCCCTAAAGACCAGTAAGATTTATAAAATGGTGAATATTTAGCATGATTTCATGAAGTTGACAGATGGAAAACACTTTTTGCATGTATCTTATTTCATAGATGAGGAAATTAAGGTGCAGGGAGATTAAATTAGCCAAGCCAGTGGTGGTAGTGGGAAGTTTGGAAGTTGGAGGTCTTAACCTTAGATAATATAACCAGATATTGTTTTTGAAATGAAGTCAGAGAAAACGAAATTATTCCGAAGATATTCTAGTGTTTCAGTTAGAAAAATCTGCTAAACATCATTTAGGCCATGCTTGACCTATATGCTTGTTTCTTCTCTAGGAAGTGGTCACCAGTGACTAGCCCTTGACATTGGAATAGTCATTGTTCTGGCATTTTCTTTCCTTTTTCCTGTGTCCCTTCATGACCTATTACCCGAATCCACACACTCTTCTGTCGATACATTCTTAGGGCTTTTCCATGTTTCCCAAATCGATCCCAGAGCATGCCAATGGTCGACAAAATGGGGAAGTAGAAATGAGGTTTAATCGTGAATTCTGTGCCTCCCTTCCTTCTTCTCTTTCCAGGGGATATATACACAGCCCGGAGGCTGTCTCAGAGGTGCGAATGCTGTACTGTTTCGCCTCTGTCATGTTTCCTCATGATTTTACTTTTTAGGTCCTTAAATCCTGCCAGAAAAAAGAATCTGATTGTCTTCCCAGATGTCTCACTCTTATTTTTTGTGTTTTACTCCTTTGCAGGGTTATGCCTGCCCCTTTAGAGTCCTGTGACAGCAGTGAGAACAAGGAGTGAGTTGACTTGACTGATCTGGTGGGCGGCTTTGGGAGGGAGCATTGCTGGCAGTAAGGTTACTATAAGAAACTGTAAGCTTTCGTAGGTAACTTTCTTCTGAGATCTAGGGAGAAAAAAGAAAAGTTCATAAGAGCGAGACCTTACTCATTGTCTGTTTGTAACCCTCAGTAACTACTAGCCAGAAGTCTTAGGAAACTATCGTGATATCTGTATATGAGACTCTACTAGATTGGGCAAGGAGAAGAGAAAATCCTATATGGAGCAAGGAGGAGGTGGCAGTGGGCAGGGAGCAGTGGAGCTCTCTGCAGAAAAGAATGTAGCTCAAGGATCTCAGCTCTATCTCATGCCCTCTGGCACTGTGGTGTCACGTAAAGCTGGCGTCCTAAATGTAACTGTCCTCATACTGGAAGGAACCCCCATCTCAGGTTTGCGGTTACACAAACCTGAATAAGAAGCAGAAAAGACATACGTGATACAGGGAGAATAAGGATATGATGGAGGGACTTGATAATCAGGAAACTGGAAGAGGCTGGAAGAATGTGTACCTACAAACTGAAGTTGACTTTTGAAGTAAACTTGGCCTCAATACAGTTGTGTGAAGAGGTTTAGCAATAAAGAATTGTACTTGTCTTGCTTCATTAAGCTATTCTGACAGGTCTAAGATCATCACTACAACTATATAAAACCTATTTCTAGGGAAAGCTGGAATACTGGTTTACAAATTCCAAATAATTTATAGGTTGTTTTTTAAAGTTCAACCAGTTTACAACTGAAGACCTCTTGTAACTAATTTGAAACAAAATTGTAACACTCTGAAGTCACTTGGAGTGTGATCATACATGTTTTGAATTTTTTAGGAATGAAGGAGGGGAATTGGCATCAGTGACCTGTGATGAAACCACCATTGAAAGGTGAGGTATATGTTGAGGCAGAGTAGGGTGGAGAAATTTAGTCTTAGAAATATTCGTGGCAGTACAGAATTTTCTAGATGATCATCTCAAATTCTAAGACGTTAGGATTTCCAGTGAGCTAAGTCATAGTTACTATAGCTTTTAGAGTCAGAAATTTTTGTTGTTCAGATAAATTGACCATAATGCTATTCCATGTAGCAAACCTCTAATGCTATGTTTTTGCATTTGTTATTGTTTAAAGGAAAATAGAACAACTTCCCAAGCTTGATACTGGTGACAAAGACATTGATTTTCCTAATTCATATGGGTAAGTTTGAAGTTTGGGGGGAGGGAGCCATTGATGGATATCTTGTTTTGAGGAAGATGGGCTTGTGCTAAGACAAGACAATGGAAAACTATGGGAAGATCAAAATGTTTAGGAGGGAGGGGTACACAATAAATTATTCTAATTTACAGAAAATACCGTGTTTCCAAAAAAATTTCCATTTGCCACAATTAAATATTCTAGTTTGGTAATGTGAACATATCCTCAGTAGAGGGTTAATTTTATGATAGTCTCTTCTTAAATAGAAGATTGCAGAATGCTGCTTACCCTTCAGTTGTGTTTCTTTCTCATTTTTCCCGGATATATTCTGGTTCCTGGTTTTATAGATTTTGTCTATGAGCAGATGGGACTGAGAACAGAAGTGAACATGTTTTGCTGATTAAAAGCCTCTTCATGAACATTGGGATTTTATTACTTTGGTCTTGCTTCTGAGTAATGTCACCCAGAGTACTTCCTATTGCACTGGTCTGAGGACATTTCTACTGTGTACTCAACGGCAAGAAAAGAATACATTCTCAAAATTGCGAGTGTCTGAACTGCAGAAATAGTCATAAACATTTTCTTCTGCTTGTATGTTGGCCAGCTGTTAAACCATTCAATATTTTCAGGCAGTGTTGGAGGGTGAGTGGTGCTGAAGAGGAAATTAGCTGGGTACTGCTTCAATTACTCACTGTCTAGACAAAGATTATGTGGAAAATAAAGGGGTGACTAGTGAATACAAGGAGTTCTTCAAATTACCCATAGATTTACATTTTCTATGAGTTTTTTCACCATGGCCCTTCAATAATGAGATGATTCTGCCACTGAATTAAATTATGTCTTTTCGTATTAGCTATAAATTTTCTGCAGTGAAGCTGCCCAGGGCCAGGCCACAATTGAGATAGATTGAGCATCATTTTCTTCTTGAACCCCCCGAAAGAAAATTAAATACTTGTGTTTATTAAATTACAAATGTTTATTGAATAGCTACAACAGCATTTGCAGTAGTGCTTGTGAGAAACACTGGAGTTTCAGACCAGAGGAGGAGTAAGGCCTGGAAGCAGTGCTTGACTTTGGCATCTGTATACACTGGGCACTGGGCAGATCCCGATCTCTCTTTGAACTTTATATCATTCATCTGTACGCTGGCAATGGTGCTATCTACAATATGTACTAGTTGGTGTAGAATCAGCCAACAAAAGTAAAATAATATGTGTAATAAGAGTAAAATAATAAGTGCTTTTAAAACTCTAAGGCATCGGGTAAAAAATGGCAGTGTGAGAAGGCAAGGCAGACACATCCTCCCAATATCACGTAGAACACAGAAATAGAGCAAATAAATCTAAACCTGAAAACAACCTGAAGAGTGCAGAACTGACTACCTCCATGTGGGGAAGAAGAGACCTCACACAAAAGTGTAAAGTGGCGAAGCTGCCATCTGGTGGAACCCAAGCCCTCGGCAGCCCACAGGCGGGAGTAAGAGGAATGGAGTGGCGAGGGAGTAGGAGCCCAGGACCAGTGAACACCTGGTCCTGGAGATCTGCTCCAGGAACACTGACCCGCATTATATGGTGCTCTGGTGATTAGTGGGGCTTGACAACAGAGACAGGCGGGACACTTGGTGAGGCTGAGATGGCAGCCCCTTGTGGAGAGCAGGTACACTCTACCAGTCCCCTGAGACAAAAAGAAAGTGGGCACTTTGAAAACCTTCCCCGCCCCAAGAGGATGCCAGAGGGGCAAGAATTACACAATACTCTCTTCAGGAGAAAGGGCAGGTGGACAATCCCTCTCCAGCCCAGCCTCAGCCCAAAAGGGTAAGAAAGCTCAGGAGCCCAGATACTCCGTGCCCCTCACTGGCAATGCAACCTTGAGGCTCCTCCCTGCAGCATGTGTTTCTTGCCAGGTAGACAGAAGGACACCCTCCCAGCTTTCTCGGCCCTGTTTTGGGCCATCTGGGGAGCTGCCTGTGGTAGCCATCTCCAGGAGCTCCTTCTTCCCAGCAGGCACCGGTTCTGTTCTCCTGTGGTCCCTGTCATTGTTTCAGGTTGGGTGGTAGGCAGCTCTGCCCAGAGCAACTCCTGCGGCACAGCCCCGAGTGTTCTCCCTGCTCAAACAATCAGCTGACAGCCTGCACAGCCCACCTGGTATTAGATCAGTACAAGCCAGACAGAAATGTACTACCCCCACTGCAACGCCAGTAACTGAGGCTCCTGCACAGGAAATTGAGCTTCTGGGCACTGGAGGGCAACTCCTCCCTAAAGCTGTTATTCCACAGGAAACACTTAATTGGCAGAGGCATTTTGTCCCAACAAAACTACAAGACAAAAGAGCAGAAAGAGGGCTGAGTGAGATAAAGGCTTTAAAGTAAGTGTCATAAATGTGCTCATGAATCTGCAGAAAAATAGTCAAACTCTCAGGGAGGACCTCAACGAAAGATGACCTGCAAAGAGTCTATCAGAGCTGAAGAATACAGTATCTGAAATGAAAAATACAATGGAGGGATTTAATAGCAGGCTTTCACAGGTTCGAGAAGTTGTAAATGATCTGGAAATTAAGGATGAAGGAAAGCCGGAAAACAGAAAAAATGGATCTGTAGGAGTGAAAGAATAACAAGAGCTGTATAACCAATCTAAACAGAACAACATTCCCATAATATGGGTAGCAGAAGAAGAAGAGAGTGACAAAGGGATAGAAAGTCTCTTTGAGGAAATAATTGTGTAAAACTTCCCCAATCTGAGGAAGGAAATTGACACTCATGTATGGAAGCACAGGGAACCCCTAACAAAAGGAACCCTAGGAAGAGAACACCAAGACATATTATAATTAAAATGGCAAAGATCTAGGACAGAGTATTGAAAGTAGCCAGAGAGAGAAAAAAGATACTTATAAAGGAAACCCCATCAGGCTATGAGCAGATTTCTCAGCAGAAACTATGAAGAACAGAAGGGAGTGGCACGACGTATTTAATGCAATGAAACAAAGAATCCTCTACCCTGCACATTGACCATATCAACTGGCTTTTCTTTTGTATGTTCTCTCTATTCTTTTCTATTATTTTCTGCAGAGTTTCTCCATCTTATCTTCCAACTCTAAACTAGTTTGCTCTCACATGGATCCAAACTACTATTATTCCACTGAGTATTTCAACAATTACACTTTTATACTTAAGATTTCTTCTTGGATGTTTTCCTTATGATTTCTTACTCTCATTTCATGTTGCTGAGGTCGTCCCTTACACCTTTAAGTGTATTTCTCATACTTATTTAAAATCTTCATCAGTATGTTCCAGTAGTTTTTCCTCGGATGGTCTGTTGTTCAGTCTGTTGTATTCCCTTCTCAGCAGTTGTGTGTCTGATTGTCTTGACATGCAGGCTCATGTTCCGTGGCCACTGGCCCTCTGGTAACTTTTATTAGGGAAGGACTCGAGGTTTGCTTGTGTGAGAACCTCAGTCTGTGGCTGTGGTCTTAGCATGATTATTAGTAGCACATCCTTTTCACTTTCAAAATGTCCTGGCTTGGGGGAGGGGTTATATAGTTACCCACAGTGGAAGCAAGGACCTGAGACACGTCTTTCCCAGTAAGTTTAACACGAGGGAAGGTGATGACTCTGGGGACAGAATCACAAGCAACAGCTGTGGTCGGGTGTGTTGCCTGTAAGCATCTGTGCAAAGCCAGCATTTAGGAGGGGGACTCCCAGGCTGTCACCCGGGGGCCCTGGAGATGAGGAGGAGAGGAGTGACCACCTGAAGCTTGCTCTTCAGTCCTTGTCCTGCTTTCATCAGCCAACCTGATGGTGCTCTGATTTTGTCCTGACTACACAGGGCAATTGTTACTGGTTTCTGCTGAGGAATGAGTGATTGTCTCCAAGCAACTCAGAGGACAGGGAAGAACAGATAAAATTTTCCCTCCCCCTGAGCCCCTCACGACTGCCCCTGGCAGCCCTTTTCCTCCTCTGGTTTGACTTCTGTAGTTTTGGGAAGAAGACTATTTGTTATCTTGTATAGGAGCCCAAGATTTCCCAGGGAATTATGGGAGTGTATTTGATGAGAATGTTTAAGTGTTTTTGAAATTTAAAATATGTATCAGTATACACGGTCACATACTGATTGTTTTTTGGCATAACTTAAGGTGAAGAGGGCAGGCTCCCTAAAGACCAGTAAGATTTATAAAATGGGAATATTTAGCATGATTTCATGAAGTTAACAGATGGAAAACACTTTTTGCATGTATCTTATTTCATGAATGAGGAAATTAAGTTGGAGGGAGATTAAATTAGCCAAGCCAGTGGTGGTAGTGGGAAGTTTGGAAGTTGGAGGTCTTAACCTTAGATAATATAACCAGATATCGTTTTTGAAATGAAGTCAGAGAAAACGAAATTATTCCAAAGATATTCTAGTGTTTCAGTTAGAAAAATCTGTTAAACATCATTTAGGCCATGCTTGACCTATATGCTTGTTTCTTCTCTAGAAAGTGGTCACCAGTGACTAGCCCTTGACATTGGAATAGTCATTGTTCTGGCATTTTCTTTCCTTTTCCTGTGTCCCTTCATGACCTATTACCCGAATCCACACACTCTTCTGTCGATACATTCTTAGGTCTCTTCCATGTTTCCCAAATTGATCCCAGAGCATGCCAATGGTCGACAAAATGGGGAAGTAGAAATGAGGTTTAATCGTGAATTCTGGGCCTCCCTCCCTTCCCTCTCTTTCCAGGGGTTATATGCATAGCCCGGAGGCTGTCTCAGTGGTCCGAATGCTGTACTGTTTAGCCTCTGTCATGTTTCCTCATGATTTTACTTTTTAGGTCCTTAAATCCTGCCAGAAAAAAGAATCTGATTGTCTTCCCAGATGTCTCACTCTTATTTTTTGTGTGTTTGACTCCTTTGCAGAGTTATGCCTGCCCCTTTAGAGTCCTGTGACAGCAGTGAGAACAAGGAGTGAGTTGACTTGACTGATCTGGTGGGAGACATTGGGAGGGAGCATTGCTGGCAGTAAGGTTACTATAAGAAACTGTAAGCTTTTGTAGGTAACTTTCTTCTGAGATCTAGGGAGAAAAAAAGAAAAGTTCATAAGAGGGAGACCTTACTCATTGTCTGTTTGTAACCCTTAGTAACTACTAGCCAGCACTCTTAGGAAACTATCGTGATGTCTGTGTTTGAGACTCTACTAGATTGGGCAAGGAGAAGAGAAAATCCTATATGGAGCAAGGAGGAGGTGGCAGTGGGTAAGGAGCAGTGGAGCTCTCAGCAGAAAAGAATGTAGCTCAAGGATCTCAGCTCTATCTCACGCCCTCTGGCACTGTGCTGTCACCTAAAGCTGGTGTCCCAAATGTAACTGTCCTCATACTGGAAGGAACGCCCATCTCAGGTTTGCAGTTACACAAACCTGAATAAGAAACAGAAAAGACATACATGATTCAGGGAGAATAAGGATATGATGGAGGGACTTGATAATCAGGAAACTGGAAGAGGCTGGAAGAATGTGTACCTACAAACTGAAGTTGACTTTTGAAGTAAACTTGGCCTCAATACAGTTGTGTTAAAGGTTTAGCAATAAAGAATTGTACTTGTCTTGCTTCATTAAGCTATTCTGACAGGTCTAAGATCATCACTACAACTATATAAAACCTATTTCTAGGGAAAGCTGGAATACTGGTTTACAAATTCGAAATAATTTATAGGTTGTTTTTCAAAGTTCAACCAGTTTACAACTGAAGACTACTTGTAACTAATTTGAAACAAAATTGTAACACTCTGAAGTCACTTGGAGTGTGATCATACATGTTTTGAATTTTTTAGGAATGAAGGAGGGGAATTGGCATCAGTGACCTGTGATGAAACCACCATTGAAAGGTGAGGTATATGTTGAGGCAGAGTAGGGTGGAGAAATTTAGTCTTAGAAATATTCGTGGCAGTACAGAATTTTCTAGATGATCATCTCAAATTCTAAGAAGTTAGGATTTCCAGTGAGCTAAGTCATGGTTACTATAGCTTTTAGAGTCAAGAAATTTTTGTTGTTCAGATAAATTGACCATAATGCTATTCCATGTAGCAAACCTCTAATGCTATGTTTTTGCATTTGTTGTTGTTTAAAGGAAAATAGAACAACTTCCCAAGCTTGATACTGGTGCCAAAGGCATGGATTTTCCTAATTCATATGGGTAAGTTTGAAGTTTGGAGGGAGGGAGCAACTGATGGATCTCTTGTTTTGAGGAAGATGGGCTTGTGCTGAGACAAGACAATGGAAAACTAAGGGAAGATCAAAATGTTTAGGAGGGAGGGGTACACAATAAATTATTCTAATTTACAGAAAATACCTTGTTTCCAAAAAAATTTCCATTTGCTACAATTATGTATTCTAGTTTGGTAATGTGAACATATCCTCAGTGGAGGGTAATTTTATGATAGTCTCTTCTTGAATAGAAGATTGCAGAATGCTGCTTACCCTTCAGTTGTGTTTCTCATTTTTCCCGGATGTATTCTGGTTCCTGGTTTTATTGATTTTGTCTATGAGCAGATGGGACTGAGAACAAAAGTGAACATGT
Organism: Smutsia gigantea; assembly: GCA_032199065.1. Taxonomy (NCBI): domain Eukaryota; kingdom Metazoa; phylum Chordata; class Mammalia; order Pholidota; family Manidae; genus Smutsia; species Smutsia gigantea. The sequence goes on along the minus strand of JAVSCE010002568.1, from coordinate 104,854 downwards.
TTTGCTGATTAAAAGCCTCTTCATGAACATTGGGATTTTATTACTTTGGTCTTGCTTCTGAGTAGTGTCACCCAGAGAACTTCCTATTGCACTGGTCTGAGGACATTTCTACCGTGTACTCAACAGCAAGAAAAGAATACATTCTCAAAAAGTGTCTGAACTGCAGAAATAGTCATAAGCATTTTCTTCTGCTTGTCTCTTGACCAGCTGTTAAACCATTCAATATTGTCAGGCAGTGTCGGAGGGTGAGTGGTGCTGAAGAGGAAATTAGCTGGGTACTGCTTCAATTACTCACTGTCTAGACAAAGATTATGTGGAAAATAAAGGGGTGTCTAGTGAATACAAGGAGTTCTTCAAATTACCCATAGATTTACATTTTCTATGAGTTTTTTCACCATGGCCCTTCAATAAAGAGATGATTCTGCCACTGAATTAAATTATGTCTTTTCATATTAGCTATAAATTTTCTGCAGTGAAGCTGCCCAGGGCCAGGCCACAATTGAGATAGATTGAGCATCATTTTCTTCTTGAACCCCCACCAAAGAATATTAAATACTTGTGTTTATTAAATTACAAATGTGTATTGAATAGCTACAACAGCATTTGCAGTAGTGCTTGTGAGAAACACTGGTGTTTCAGACCGGAGAAGGAGCAAGGCCTGGAAGCAGTGCTTGACTTTGGTGTCTGTATACATTGGGCACTTGGCAGATCCCTGTCTCTCTTTGAACTTTATATCATTCATCTGTACGCTGGCAATGGTGCTATCTACAATATGTACTAGTTGGTGTAGAATCAGCCAACAAAAGTAAAATAATATGTGTAATAAGAGTAAAATAATAAGTGCTTTTAAAACTCTAAGGCATCGGGTAAAAAATGGCAGTGTGAGAAGGCAAGGCAGACACATCCTCCCAATATCACGTAGAGCACAGAAATACAGCAAATAAAACTAAACCTGAAAACAACCTGAAGAGTGCAGAACTGACTACCTCCATCTGGGGAAGAAGAGACCTCAGAGAAAAGTGTAAAGTGGCGAAGCCACCATCTGGTGGAACCCAAGCCCTCGGCAGCCCACAGGCGGGAGTAAGAGGAATGGAGTGGCGAGGGAGTAGGAGCCCAGGACCAGTGAACACCTGGTCCTGGAGATCTGCTCCAGGAACACTGACCCGCGTTATATGGTGCTCTGGTGATTAGTGGGGCTGGCAACAGAGACAGGCGGGACACTTGGTGAGGCTGAGATGGCAGCCCCTTGTGGAGAGCAGGTACACTCTACCAGTCCCTTGAGACAGAAACAAAGTGGGCACTTTGAAAACCTTCCCAGCAGCAAGAGGACACCAGAGGGGCCAGAATTACATAGTACTCTCTTCAGGAGAAAGGGCAGGTGGACAATAACTCCCCAGCCCACCCTCAGCCCAAAAGGGTAAGAAAGCTCAGGAGCCCAGATACTCCGTGCCCCTCACTGGCAATGCAACCTTGAGGCTTCTCCCTGCAGCATGTGTTTCTTGCCAGGTAGACAGAAGGACACCCTCCCAGCTTTCTCGGCCCTGTTTTGGGCCATCTGGGGAGCTGCCTTTGGGAGCCAGCCCCAGGAGCTCCTTCCTCCCAGCAGGCACCGGTTCTGCTCTCCTGTGGTCCCTGCCATTGTTTCAGGTTGGGTGGTAAGCGGCTCTGCCCAGAGCTACTCCTGCAGCACAGCCCCGAGTGTTCTCCCTGCTCAAACAATCAGCTGACAGCCTGCACAGCCCACCTGGTATTAGATCAGTACAAGCCAGACAGAAACGTACTACACCCACTGCAATGCCAATAACTGAGGCTCCTGAACAGGAAATTGAGCTTCTGGGCACTGGAGGGCAACTCCTCCCTAAAGCTGTTATTCCACAGGAAACACTTAATTGGCAGAGGCATTTTGTCCCAACAAAACTTCAAGACAAAAGAGCAGAAAGAGGGCTGAGTGAGATTGAAGTCGCCAGTCTTCTTGATAAAGACTTTAAAGTAAGTGTCATAAACGTGCTCATGAATCTGCAGAAAAATAGTCAAGCTCTCAGGGAGGACCTCAACGAAAGATGACCTGCAAAGAGTCAATCAGAGCTGAAGAATACAGTATCTGAAATGAAAAATACAATGGAGGGATTTAATAGCAGGCTTTCACAGGTTCGAGAAGTTGTAAATGATCTGGAAATTAAGGATGAAGGAAAGCCGGAAAACAGAAAAAATGGATCTGTAGGAGTGAAAGAATAACAAGAGCTGTATAACCAATCTAAACAGAACAACATTCCCATAATATGGGTAGCAGAAGAAGAAGAGAGTGACAAAGGGATAGAAAGTCTCTTTGAGGAAATAATTGTGTAAAACTTCCCCAATCGGAGGAAGGAAATTGACACTCATGTATGGAAGCACAGGGACCCCCTAACGAAAGGAACCCTAGGAAGAGAACACCAAGACATATTATAATTAAAATGGCAAAGATCTAGGACAGAGTATTGAAAGTAGCCAGAGAGAGAAAAAAGATACTTATAAAGGAAACCCCATCAGGCTATGAGCAGATTTCTCAGCAGAAACTATGAAGAACAGAAGGGAATGGCACGACGTATTTAATGCAATGAAACAAAGAATCCTCTACCCAGCACATTGACCATATCAACTGGCTTTTCTTTTGTATGTTCTCTCTACTCTATTATTTTCTGCAGAGTTTCTCCATCTCATGTTCAACTCTAAACTAGTTTGCTCTCACATGGATCCAAACTACTATTATTCCACTGAGTATTTCAACAATTACACTTTTATACTTAAGGTTTCTTCTTGGATGTTTTCCTTACGATTTCTTACTCTCATGTCATGTTGATGAGGGCATCCCTTACACCTTTAAGTGTATTTCTCATACTTATTTAAAATCTTCATCAGTATGTTCCAGTAGTTTTTCCTCGGATGGTCTGTTGTTCAGTCTGTTGTATTCCCTTCTCAGCAGTTGTGCGTCTGATTGTCTTGACGTGCAGGCTCATGTTCCACGGCCACTGGCCCTCTGGTAACTTTTATTACAGAAGGACTTGTTTTTTGCTCGCGAGAACCTCAGTCTGTGGCTGTGGTCTTATCATGATTATTAGTAGCACATCCTTTTCACTTTCAAAATGTCCTGGCTTGGGGGAGGGGTTATATAGTTACCCACAGTCGAAGCAAGGACCTGAGACACGTCTTTCCCAGTAAGTTTAACATGAGGAAGGTGATGACCCTGGGGACAGAATCTCAAGCAACAGCTCTGGTTGGGTGTGTTGCCTGTAAGCATCTGTGCAAAGCCAGCATTTAGGAGGGGGACTCCCAGGCTGTCACCCGGGGGCTCTGGAGATGAGAAGGAGAGGAGTGACCACCTGAAGCTTGCTCTTCAGTCCTTGTCCTGCTTTCATCAGCCAACCTGATGGTGCTCTGATTTTGTCCTGACTACACTGGGCAATTGTTACTGGTTTCTGCTGAGGAATGAGTGATTGTCTCCAAGCAACTCAGGGGACAGGGAAGAACAGATAAAATTTTCCCTCCCCCTGATCCCCTCACGACTGCCCCTGGCAGCCCTTTTCCTCCATCTGTCCACCAGTTAAGGGTGAGCTCTCCCTCCTCTGTAGTCTCCCAGGGTTTGTGTTGTCATTACTACTTGGAATTCATACTTTGGTTTGACTTCTGTAGTTTTGGGAGGGAGACTCTTTGTCATCTTGCGTAGGAGCCCAAGATTTCCCAGGGAATTATGGGAGTGTATTTGATGAGAATCTTTAAGTGTTTTTGAAATTTAAAATATGTATCAGTATACATGGTCACATCCTGATTGTTTTTTGGCATAACTTAAGGTGAAGAGGGCAGGCTGCCTAAAGACCAGTAAGATTTATAAAATGGTGAATATTTAGCATGATTTCATGAAGTTGACAGATGGAAAATACTTTTTGCATGTATCTTATTTAATGGATGAGGAAATTAAGTTGCAGGGAGATTAAATTAGCCAAGCCAGTGGTGTTAGGGGGAAGTTGGGAAGTTGGAAATCTTAACTTTAGATAATATAACCAGATATCTTTTTTGAAATAAAGTCAGAGAAAACGAAATCATTGCAAAGATATTATAGTGTTTCAGTTAGAAAAAATCTGTTAAACATCATTTAGGCCATGCTTGACCTACCTGCTTGTGTCTTCTCTAGGAAGTGGTCACCAGTGACTAGCCCTTGGCAGTGGAATAGTCATTGTTCTGGCATTTTCTTTCCTTTTTCCTGTGTCCATTCATTACCTATTACCCGAATCCACACACTGTTCTGTCGATACATTCTTAGGTCTCTTTCATGTTTCCCAAATCGATCCCAGAGCATGCCAATGGTCGACAAAATGGGGAACAAGAAATGAGGTTTAATCGTGAATTCTGTGCCTCCCTTCCTTCTTCTCTTTCCAGGGGATATATGCACAGTCCAGAGGCTGTCTCAGTGGTCCGAATGCTGTACTGTTTCTCCTCTGTCATGTTTCCTCATGATTTCACTTTTTAGGTCCTGAAATCCTGCCAGAAAAAAGAATCTGATTGTCTTCCCAGATGTCTCACTCTTATTTTTTGTGTGTTTGACTCCTTTGCAGAGTTATGCCTGCCCCTTTAGAGTCCTGTGACAACAGTGAGAACAAGGAGTGAGTTGACTGATCTGGTGGGAGGCATTGGGAGGGAGCATTGCTGGCAGTAAGGTTACTATAAGAAACTGTAAGCTTTTGTAGGTAACTTTCTTCTGAGATCTAGGGAGAAAAAAGAAAAGTTCATAAGAGCGAGACCTTACTCATTGTCTGTTTGTAACCCTTAGTAACTACTAGCCAGAAGTCTTCGGAAACTATCGTGATGTCTGTGTATGAGACTCTACTAGATTGGGCAAGGAAAAGAGAAAATCCTATATGGAGCAAGGAGGAGGTGGCAGTGGGCAGGGAGCAGTGGAGCTCTCAGCAGAAAAGAATGTAGCTCAAGGATCTCAGCTCTATGTCACGCCCTCTGGCACTGTTTTGTCACCTAAAGCTGGTGTCCCAAATGTAACTGTCCTCATACTGGAAGGAACCCCCATCTCCGGTTTGCAGTTACACAAACCTGAATAATAAACAGAAAAGACATACATGATACAGGGAGAATAAGGATATGATGGAGGGACTTGATAATCAGGAAACTGGAAGAGGCTGGAAGAATGTGTACCTACAAACTGAAGTTGACTTTTGAAGTAAACTTGGCCTCAATACAGTTGTGTGAAGAGGTTTAGCAATAAAGAATTGTACTTGTCTTGCTTCATTAAGCTATTCTGACAGGTCTAAGATCATCACTACAACTATATAAAACCTATTTCTAGGGAAAGCTGGAATACTGGTTTACAAATTCGAAATAATTTATAGGTTGTTTTTTAAAGTTCAACCAGTTTACAACTGAAGACTTCTTGTAACTAATTTGAAACAAAATTGTAACACTCTGAAGTCACTTGGAGTGTGATCATACATGTTTTGAATTTTTCAGGAATGAAGGAGGGGAATTGACATCAGTGATCTGTGATGAAACCACCATTGAAAGGTGAGGTATATGTTGAGGCAGAGTAGGGTGGAGAAATTTAGTCTTAGGTATATTCGTGGCAGTACAGAAGTTTCTAGATGATCATCTCAAATTCTAAGACGTTAGGATTTCCAGTGAGCTAAGTCATGGTTACTGTAGCTTTTAGAGTCAAGAAATTTTTGTTGTTCAGATAAATTGACCATAATGCTATTCCATGTAGCAAACCTCTAATGCTATGTTTTTGCATTTGTTGTTGTTTAAAGGAAAATAGAACAACTTCCCAAGCTTGATACTGGTGCCAAAGACATGGATTTTCCTAATTCATATGGGTAAGTTTGAATTTGGGGGGAGGCAGCCATTGATGGATCTCTTGTTTTGAGGAAGATGGGCTTTTGCTGAGACAAGACAATGGAATACTATGGGAAGATCAAAATGTTTAGGAGGGAGGGGTACCCAATAAATTATTCTAATTTACAGAAAAATACCGTGTTTCCAAAAAAATTTCCATTTGCCACAATTAAATATTCTAGTTTGGAAATGTGAACATCCTCAGTAGAGGGTAATTTTATGATAGTCTCTTCTTAAATAGAAGATTGCAGAATGCTGCTTACCCTTCAGTTGTGTTTCTTTCTCTTTTTTCCGGATGTATTCTGATTCCTGGTTTTAAAGATTTTGTCTATGAGCAGATGGGACTGAGAAGAAAAGTGAACATGTTTTGCTGATTAAAAGCCTCTTCATGAACATTGGGATTTTATTACTTTGGTCTTGCTTCTGAGTAATGTCACCTAGAGTACTTCCTATTGCACTGGTCTGAAGACATTTCTACCGTGTACTCAACGGCAAGAAAAGAATACATTCTCAAAATTGCGTGTGTCTGAACTGCAGAAATAGTCATAAGCATTTTCTTCTGCTTGTCTCTTGGCCAGCTGTTAAACCATTCAATATTGTCAGGCAGTGCTGGAGGGTGAGTGGTGCTGAAGAGGAAATTAGCTGGGTACTGCTTCAATTACTCACTGTGTAGACAAAGATTATGTGGAAAATAAAGGGGTGACTAGTGAATACAAGGAGTTCTTCAAATTACCCATAGATTTACATTTTCTCTGAGTTTTTTTCACCATGGGCCTTCATTAAAAGAGATGATTCTGCCACTGAATTAAATTATGTCTTTCGTATTAGCTATAAATTTTCTGCAGTGAAGCTGCCCAGGGCCAGGCCACAATTGAGATAGATTGAGCATCATTTTCTTCTTGAACCCCCACCAAAGAAAATTAAATACTTGTGTTTATTAAATTACAAATGTGTATTGAATAGCTACAACAGCATTTGCAGTAGTGCTTGTGAGAAACACTGGAGTTTCAGACCGGAGGAGGAGTAAGGCCTGGAAGCAGTGCTTGACTTTGGCATCTGTATACACTGGGCACTGGGCAGATCCCGATCTCTCTTTGAACTTTATATCATTCATCTGTACGCTGGTAATGGTGCTATCTACAATATGTACTAGTTGGTGTAGAATCAGCCAACAAAAGTAAAATAATATGTGTAATAAGAGTAAAATAATAAGTGCTTTTGAAACTCTTAGGCATTTAGTAAAAAAGGGCGGTGTGAGAAGGCAAGGCAGAAACATCCTCCCAATATCACGTAGAACACAGAAATACAGCAAATAAAACTAAACCTGAAAACAACCTGAAGAGTAGTGCAGAACTGACTACCTCCATGTGGGGAAGAAGAGACCTCACAGAAAAGTGTAAAGTGGCGAAGCCGCCATCTGGTGGAACCCAAGCCCTCGGCAGCCCACAGGCAGGAGTAAGAGGAATGGGGTGGAGAGGGAGGAGGAGCCCAGGACCAATGAACACCTGGTCCTGGAGATCTGCTCCAGGAACACTGACCCGCATTATATGGTGCTCTGGTGATTAGTGGGGCTGGACAACAGAAACAGGTGGGACACTTGGTGAGGCTGAGATTGCAGCCCCTTGTGGAGAGCAGGTACACTCTACCAGTCCCCTGAGACAAAAACAAAGTGGGTGAATGGATAAAGAAGATGTGGTACATATACACAATGGAATATTATTCAGCCATAAGAAGAAAACAAATCCTACCATTTGCAACAACATGGATGGAGCTAGAGGGTATTATGCTCAGTGAAATAAGTCAAGCTGAAAAAGACAAGTACCAATGATTTCACTCATATGTGGAGTATAAGAACTAAGGAAAAAAAAAACTGAAGGAACAAAACAGCAGGAGACTCACAACCGCAGAACGGACTAATAGTTAGCAAAGGGAAAGGGACTGGAGAGGATGGGTGGGAAGGGAGGGGTAAGGGGGAAAAAAAAACAAAGTGGGCACTTTGAAAACCTTCCCAGCAGCAAGAGGATGCCAGAGGGGCAAGAATTACATAGTACTCTCTTCAGGAGAAAGGGCAGGTGGACAATACCTCCCCAGCCCACCCTCACCCCAACAGGGTAGGAAAGCTCAGGAGCCCCAGATACTCCCTTCCCCTCACTGGCAATGCAACCTTGAGGCTCCTCCCTGCAGCATGTGTTTCTTGCCGGGTAGACAGAAGGAGACCCTCCCAGCTTTCTCGGCCCTGTTTTGGGCCATCTGGGGAGCTGCCTGTGGGAGCCAGCCCCAGGAGCTCCTTCCTCCCAGCAGGCACCGGTTCTGCTCTCCTGTGGTCCCTGCCATTGTTTCAGGTTGGGTGGTAGGCAGCTCTGCCCAGAGCTACTCGTGCAGCACAGCCCCGAGTGTTCTCCCTGCTCAAACAATCAGCTGACAGCCTGCACAGCCCACCTGGTATTAGATCAGTACAAGCCAGACAGATACGTACTACCCCCACTGCAACGCCAATAACTGAGGCTCCTGAACAGGAAATTGAGCTTCTGGGCACTGGAGGGCAACTCCTCCCTAAAGCTGTTATTCCACAGGAAACACTTAATTGGCAGAGGCATTTTGTCCCAACAAAACTTCAAGACAAAAGAGCAGAAAGAGGGCTGAGTGAGATTGAAGTCGCCAGTCTTCTTGATAAAGACTTTAAAGTAAGTGTCGTAAACGTGCTCATGAATCTGCAGAAAAATAGTCAAGCTGTCAGGGAGGACCTCAACGAAAGATGACCTGCAAAGAGTCAATCAGAGCTGAAGAATACAGTATCTGAAATGAAAAATACAATAGAGGGATTTAATAGCAGGCTTTCACAGGTTCGAGAAGTTGTAAATGATTTGGAAATTAAGGATGAAGGAAAGCCGGAAAACAGAAAAAATGGATCTGTAGGAGTGAAAGAATAACAAGAGCTGTGTAACCAATCTAAACAGAACAACATTCCCATAATATGGTTAGCAGAAGAAGAAGAGAGTGACAAAGGGATAGAAAGTCTCTTTGAGGAAATAATTGTGTAAAACTTCCCCAATGTGGGGAAGGAAATTGACACTCATGTATGGAAGCACAGGGACCCCCTAACGAAAGGAACCCTAGGAAGAGAACACCAAGACATATTATAATTAAAATGGCAAAGATCTAGGACAGAGTATTGAAAGTAGCCAGAGAGAGAAAAAAGATACTTATAAAGGAAACCCCATCAGGCTATGAGCAGATTTCTCAGCAGAAACTATGAAGAACAGAAGGGAATGGCACGATGTATTTAATGCAATGAAACAAAGAATCTTCTACCCAGCACATTGACCATATCAACTGGCTTTTCTTATGTTCTCTCTATTCTTTTCTATTATTTTCTGCAGAGTTTCTCCATCTTATCTTCCAACTCTAAACTAGTTTGCTCTCACATGGATCCAAACTACTATTATTCCACTGAGTATTTCAACAATTACACTTTTATACTTAAGATTTCTTCTTGGATGTTTTCCTTATGATTTCTTACTCTCGTTTCATGTTACTGAGGTCGTCCCTTACATCTTTAAGTGTATTTCTCATACTTATTTAAAATCTTCATCAGTATGTTCCAGTAGTTTTTCCTCGGATGGTCTGTTGTTCAGTCTGTTGTATTCCCTTCTCAGCAGTTGTGCGTCTGATTGTCTTGACGTGCAGGCTCATGTTCCGTGGCCACTGGCCCTCTGGTAACTTTTATTAGGGAAGGACTCGAGGTTTGCTTGTGAGAACCTCAGTCTGTGGCTGTGTTCTTAGCATGATTATTAATAGCATATCCTTTTCACTTTCAAAATGTCCTGGCTTGGGGGAGGTGTTGTATAGTTACCCACAGTCGAAGCAAGGACCTGAGATACGTCTTTCCCAGTAAGTTTAACATGAGGGAAGGTGATGACCCTGGGGACAGAATCTCAAGCAACAGCTGTGGTCGTGTGTGTCGCCTGTAAGCATCTGTGCAAAGCCAGCATTTAGGAGGTGGACTCCCAGGCTGTCACCCGGGGGCCCTGATGAGGAGGAGAGGAGTGACCACCTGAAGCTTGCTCTTCAGTCCTTGTCCTGCTTTCATCAGCCAACCTGATGGTGCTCTGATTTTGTCCTGACTACACTGGGCAGTTGTTACTGGTTTCTGCTGAGGAATGAGTGATTGTCTCCAAGCAACTCAGGGGACAGGGAAGAACAGATAAAATTTTCCCGCCTCCTGATCCCCTCACGACTGCCCCTGGCAGCGCTTTTCCTCCCCCTGTCCACCAGTTAAGGGTGAGCTCTCCCTCCTCTGTAGTGTCCCAGGGTTTGTGTTGTCATTACTACTTGGAATTCATACTTTGGTTTGACTTCTGTAGTTTTGGGAGGGAGACTCTTTGTCATCTTGCATAGGAGCCCAAAGTTTCCCAGGGAATTCTGGGAGTGTGTTTGATGAGAATGTTTAAGTGTTTTTGAAATTTAACATATGTATCAGTATACATGGTCACATACTGATTGTTCTTTGGCATAACTTAAGGTGAAGAGGGCAGGCTGCCTAAAGACCAGTAATATTTATAAAATGGTGAATATTTAGCATGATTTCATGAAGTTGACAGATGGAAAATACTTTTTGCATGTATCTTATTTAATGGATGAGGAAATTAAGTTGCAGGGAGATTAAATTAGCCAAGCCAGTGGTGGTAGGGGGAAGTTGGGAAGTTGGAAATCTTAACTTTAGATAATATAACCAGATATCTTTTTTGAAATAAAGTCAGAGAAAACGAAATCATTGCAAAGATATTCTAGTGTTTCAGTTAGAAAAAATCTGTTAAACATCATTTAGGCCATGCTTGACCTACCTGCTTGTTTCTTCTCTAGGAAGTGGTCACCAGTGACTAGCCCTTGACATTGGAATAGTCATTGTTCTGGCATTTTCTTTCCTTTTCCTGTGTCCATTCATTACCTATTACCCGAATCCACACACTGTTCTGTCGATACATTCTTAGGTCTCTTTCATGTTTCCCAAATCGATCCCAGAGCATGCCAATGGTCGACAAAATGGGGAACAAGAAATGAGGTTTAATCGTGAATTCTGTGCCTCCCTTCCTTCCTTCTCTTTCCAGGGGATATATGCACAGTCCAGAGGCTGTCTCAGTGGTCCGAATGCTGTACTGTTTCTCCTCTGTCATATTTCCTCATGATTTCACTTTTTAGGTCCTGAAATCCTGCCAGAAAAAAGAATCTGATTGTCTTCCCAGATGTCTCACTCTTATTTTTTGTGTGTTTGACTCCTTTGCAGAGTTATGCCTGCCCCTTTAGAGTCCTGTGACAACAGTGAGAACAAGGAGTTGACTTGACTGATCTGGTGGGAGGCATTGGGCGGGAGCATTGCTGGCAGTAAGGTTACTATAAGAAACTGTAAGCTTTTGTAGGTGACTTTCTTCTGAGATCTATGGAGAAAAAAGAAAAGTTCATAAGAGGGAGACCTTACTCATTGTCTATTTGTAACCCTTAGTAACTACTAACCAGAAGTCTTAGGAAACTATCATGATGTCTGTGTATGAGACTCTACTAGATTGGGCAAAGAGAAGAGAAAATCCTATATGGAGCAAGGAGGAGGTGGCAGTGGGCAGGGAGCAGTGGAGCTCTCAGCAGAAAAGAATGTAGCTCAAGGATCTCAGCTCTATCTCATGCCCTCTGGCACTGTGCTGTCACCTAAAGCTGGTGTCCCAAATGTAATTGTCCTCATACTGGAAGGAACCCCCATCTCAGGTTTGCAGTTACACAAACCTGAATAAGAAACAGAAAAGACATACATGATTCAGGGAGAATAAGGATATGATGGAGGGACTTGATAATCAGGAAACTGGAAGAGGCTGGAAGAATGTGTACCTACAAACTGAAGTTGACTTTTGAAGTAAACTTGGCCTCAATACAGTTGTGTGAAGAGGTTTAGCAATAAAGAATTGTACTTGTCTTGCTTCATTAAGCTATTCTGACAGGTCTAAGATCATCACTACAACTATATAAAACCTATTTCTAGGGAAAGCTGGAATACTGGTTTACAAATTCGAAATAATTTATAGGTTGTTTTTTAAAGTTCAACCAGTTTACAACTGAAGACTTCTTGTAACTAATTTGAAACACAACTGTAACACTCTGAAGTCACTTGGAGTGTGATCATACATGTTTTGAATTTTTTAGGAATGAAGGAGGGGAATTGACATCAGTGATCTGTGATGAAACCACCATTGAAAGGTGAGGTATATGTTGAGGCAGAGTAGGATGGAGAAATTTAGTCTTAGAAATATTCGTGGCAGTACAGAAGTTTCTAGATGATCATCTCAAATTCTAAAAAGGTAGGATTTCCCGTGAGCTAAGTCATGGTTACTATGGCTTTTAGAGTCAAGAAATTTTTGTTGTTCAGATAAATTGACCATAATTCTATTCCATGTAGCAAACCTCTAATGCTATGTTTTTGCATTTGTTATTGTTTAAAGGAAAATAGAACAACTTTCCAGGCTTGATAATGGTGACAAAGACATGGATTTTCCTAATTCATATGGGTAAGTTTGAAGTTTGGGGGGAGGGGACCTTTGATGGATCTCTTGTTTTGAGGAAGATGGGCTTGTGCTGAGACAAGACAATGGAAAACTATGGGAAGATAAAAATGTTTAGGAGGGAGGCGTATACAATAAATTATTCTAATTTACAGAAAAGTACCGTATTTCCAAAAAAATTTCCATTTGCCACAATTAAATATTCTAGTTTGGTAATGTGAACATATCCTCAGTACAGGATAATTTTATGATAGTCTCTTCTTAAATAGAAGATTGCAGAATGCTGCTTACCCTTCAGTTGTGTTTCTTTCTCTTTTTTCCCGGATATATTCTGGGTCCTGGTTTTGTAGATTTTGTCTATGAGCAGATGGGACTGAGAACAAAAGTGAACATGTTTTGCTGATTAAAAGCCTCTTCATGAACATTGGGATTTTATTACTTTGTTCTTGCTTCTGAGTAATGTCACCCAGAGTACTTCCTATTGCAGTGGTCTGAAGACATTTCTACCATGTACTCAACGGCAGGAAAAGAATACATTCTCAAAATTGCATGTCTCTGAACTGTAGAAATAGTCATAAGCATTTTCTTCTGCTTGTCTCTTGACCAGCTGTTAAACCATTCAATATTGTCAGGCAGTGCTGGAGGGTGAGTGGTGCTGAAGAGGAAATTAGCTGGGTACTGCTTCAATTACTCACTGTCTAGACAAAGATTATGTGGAAAATAAAGGGGTGACTAGTGAATACAAGTAGTTCTTCAAATTACCCATAGATTTACATTTTCTATGAGTTTTTTCACCATGGGCCTTAAATAAAGAGGTCATTCGGCCACTGAATTAAATTATATCTTTTCGTATTAGCTATAAATTTTTCTGCAGTGAAGCTGCCCAGGGCCAGGCCACAATTGAGATAGATTGAGCATCATTTTCTTCTTGAACCCCCACCAAAGAAAATTAAATACTTGTGTTTATTAAATTACAAGTGTGTATTGAATAGCTACAACAGCATTTGCAGTAGTGCTTGTGAGAAACACTGGAGTTTCAGACCGGAGGAGGAGTAAGGCCTGGAAGCAGTGCTTGACTTTGGCATCTGTATACACTGGGCACTTGACAGATCCCTATCTCTCTTTGAACTTTATATCATTCATCTGTACGCTGGTAATGGTGCTATCTACAATATCTTCTAGTTGGTGTAGAATCAGCCAACAAAAGTAAAATAATATGTTTAATGAGAGTAAAATAATAAGTGCTTTTAAAACTCTTAGGCATTTAGTAAAAAAGGGCTGTGTGAGAAGGCAAGGCAGAAACATCCTCCCAATATCACGTAGAACACAGAAATACAGCAAATAAAACTAAACCTGAAAACAACCTGAAGAGTGCAGAACTGACTACCTCCATGTGGGGAAGAAGAGACCTCACAGAAAAGTGTAAAGTGGCGAAGCTGCCATCTGGTGGAACCCAAGCCCTCGGCAGCCCACAGGCGGGAGTAAGAGGAATGGAGTGGCGAGGGAGTAGGAGCCCAGGACCAGTGAACACCTGGTCCTGGAGATCTGCTCCAGGAACACTGACCCGCGTTATATGGTGCTCTGGTGATTAGTGGGGCTGGCAACAGAGACAGGCGGGACACTTGGTGAGGCTGAGATTGCAGCCCCTTGTGGAGAGCAGGTACACTCTACCAGTCCCCTGAGACAAAAACAAAGTGGGCACTTTGAAAACCTTCCCAGCAGCAAGAGGATGCCATAGGGGCAAGAATTACATAGTACTCTCTTCAGGAGAAAGGGCAGGTGGACAATACCTCCCCAGCCCAGCCTCAGCCCAACAGGTTAGGAAAGCTCAGGAGCCCCAGATACTCCCTTCCCCTCACTGGCAATGCAACCTTGAGGCTCCTTCCTGCAGCATGTGTTTCTTGCCGGGTAGACAGAAGGAGACCCTCCCAGCTTTTTCGGCCCTGTTTTGGTCCATCTGGGGAGCTGCCTGTGGGAGCCAGCCCCAGGAGCTCCTTCCTCCCAGCAGGCACCGGTTCTGCTCTCCTGTGGTCCCTGCCATTGTTTCAGGTTGGGTGGTAGGCGGCTCTGCCCAGAGCAACTCCTGCAGCAGATCCCCGAGTGTTCTCCCTGCTCAAACAATCAGCTGACAGCCTGCACAGCCCACCTGGTATTAGATCAGTACAAGCCAGACAGAAATGTACTACCCCCACTGCAACGCCAGTAACTGAGGCTCCTGCCCAGGAAATTGAGCTTCTGGGCACTGGAGGGCAACTCCTCCCTAAAGCTGTTATTCCACAGGAAACACTTAATTGGCAGACGCATTTTGTCCCAACAAAACTACAAGACAAAAGAGCAGAAAGAGGGCTGAGTGAGATTGAAGTCGCCAGTCTTCTTGATAAAGACTTTATAGTAAGTGCCATAAACGTGCTCATGAATCTGCAGAAAAATAGTCAAGCTCTCAGGGAGGACCTCAACGAGAGATGACCTGCAAAGAGTCAATCAGAGCTGAAGAATACAGTATCTGAAATGAAAAATACAATGGAGGGATTTAATAGCAGGCTTTCACAGGTTCGAGAAATTGTAAATGATCTGGAAATTAAGGATGAAGGAAAGCCGGAAAACCGAAAAAATGGATCTGTAGGAGTGAAAGAATAACAAGAGCTGTATAACCAATCTAAACAGAACAACATTCCCATAATATGGGTAGCAGAAGAAGAAGAGAGTGACAAAGGGATAGAAAGTCTCTTTGAGGAAATAATTGTGTAACACTTCCCAATCTGGGGAAGGAAATTGACACTCATGTATGGAAGCACAGGGAACCCCTAACAAAAGGAACCCTAGGAAGAGAACACCAAGACATATTATAATTAAAATGGCAAAGATCTAGGACAGAGTATTGAAAGTAGCCAGAAAGAGAAAAAAGATACTTATAAAGGAAACCCCATCAGGCTATGAGCAGATTTTTCAGCAGAAACTTTGAAGAACAGAAGGGAGTGGCACGACGTATTTAATGCAATGAAACAAAGAATCCTCTACCCTGCAAGATTATCGTTTAAATTTGAAGCAGGTATTAAATAAACAGTTTTCAAATAAATGTTGAATGGATTAACCACCACTCAGCTAGCCCTACAGGATATATTAAAGGAATTGTTCTAGATGGAAATACTCCCAAGGTAAATAGCTATCACCCGAGAAAATAAACTCACAGTCTCCCATCGATATGAGCCCCAGTTCCCTAAGCCTGGGCAGACGTAGTGGGTGCCAGTGGAGGAGGGAGAGATTAGAGGGAGTGGGAGCTTTTATAACTCCACTTAGCCTAACAGCATTCATTCATGGCCAATTTTGGCAGTGCCCCTGTTCCTCTTAGTGTCTGTCCTCTCCATTCTGCAGCCTTGTGTGCAGGCTGTGGGCATTGCCTTGCGACTGATCCCACTTGGGAGTGTAATACGGGTCCTATGTTAGAGGCCTCCGCAGAAATTGCTCTGCAATGGCTACCTTGTCTCCCGCCATAGGGTAAAATGAGGTATTACTGGAGGTTCCATCAAATAGCCTCCTCCTGCGCCTTCTATTAATTTAAAAAGCCCAGTCCCTAGCGTGTTTTCTCCTTTGAAATTGTATTTTACTAAAATGCTTTACCCCCAGCGTGCACTTGCAGCCCCAAATGAGACTGTCATCAGTGCTTAACTGTCATATTCATGGGGTGTCTTGTTTCAAGAGATGAATATTGCAGGCCAAGAGTATCATTTACTCTCTACCTATCCCTGAAGTCCCTTATTTTATTGCTGTGGAGACAGGTCTGGCCAAGGTTTGATGACTTGCCCCAGATCCCACAGCCCATTAGTGAAAGGGCAGGAACACAGATGCCTTCACCACTCTTGTCTCCACACCTTGTATCCGGTGATGACTCCGAATTCAATACTACCATAAAGTTGGGTTTGGGGCTTAACAGGCAAGGGAAATGTTACAAAACATCCACAGTTTAGTGTTTTACACACATATATTCCATATATGAAAGGAAAAATCATGGAAGCGGGAAGATGAAAATTTTATAGTTATTAGTAAAAAGCATATTTTTATGCAGCTTCTGGAGAAATTTTGTTTAAAATTATATTTGTAAAGGCCTTTGTTTATTGGTTAAATTCATATTATATGTTAGAAGAAATCTGTGATAAACTTGGAGAGTGTAGAATTTTATTTTTCCTTCTTTTTGCAGAGTGATTAAGATGATTGTTTATTTATTGATGTCATCTTTCACATTCAGGTATGTAAGACCCTATAAAAGGAGGAAACTGAATATGTATAACATTAATATCAACACTTTTTAATGAGGAAAGATCTGGGAGGGAAATAAACATTTCCACTGTCAGTATGTTGATAAATAGCTCCTGTGCTCCATTTAATGGAATCTAATTTCTCTTGCAATTTTAGTTTAAGTGGAACATTAGTAATTGCAAAAGAAATGGCATATACCTAAGTGTAGTAGTAACATATTAATATGCTGCTTCTACCTGTAGACGTAAAAATAATGAAGCATGCATTTTCACATTCTGCAATTATGAGTAAAGTGTTTTATTAAAAATATTGTTTGTCTAGAATTACTCCTTAATTCTGAAAGCATTCTATTTAGGCTTCTTCTGTATACCATAGTAAGATTTCATGCAATGATACCGATTCACACAATATACTTGGTTCTTTTTACATTTATACTACTTTAATTTGCATTGCAATTACAAAAAAGCACTTTGAAGACTAATTCATCTTAATAGATTATACAAATAGTATGAATCGATAGAAAATGTTTTGTATGAATAAAAGAAAGGCTTCAGAGGTGATTTAGAGTTCAATCATGTATATATTTATGGAATTGAATTCGTTCTCATGTGCCCAGCACTGTGCTAGAAGCATCCAATAATATGTAATCATATGCTTGTTAAAAATGTCGCTGGTAAAAAAATTTTCCTGGTCAGTTGGTCTTTTAAGGACTTATGTTAGTCATGCTTTCACTTGGCTTTTAATTATAAAAATCTTAAAAGTTATTAAGATTAATGAGGTTTTATTTATTATGCAAAATTGATAGAAGCCCCTTATAAAATTCTCAAATTTTAAGAAGGGTTTACAAGTAAAGACATATAACTTTAAGTCAGCTTGCTTGTTCTGCCTTGGAGTGTTGGTCTGACATGGTCATTATTTACAGACATGGTAACATGAAGTGGCTTGGTGGGAATGCTCCTTCCCTAACAATTGCTTCTCTTGGGGAAAACAGTAATTGTGGGGAGGATTGTAGGACAGTGCAGTTGCCCCTCTTCTGGACAGTTTAACCCTAAATCATGTCCTTTTGGTATCAGATCATTGGCATACATGTAGTCTGAACACAGGGGTAAAAACTATTTTATTTTTATTCTATTTATTTATCTGTTTTAGAATATTTGGAGTTTTGCTGACCTTTGTGGATTTGTCCCTCATCGTTACAAACCTAATTGTCACTGATGTCACAATATATATTCCTTTGGAATTTCATACAATTTCCTTAGCTATTGGTTTGTTTTTTTTAATGGATGTTCTTCTTCGAGCATATGTAGAAGGGTAAGTTTGATCAATTTTTAAAAAACACATAGAGTGATTTTCCACTGCTATGAAAAGCATCCCCAAATAATTTCCAGTTCACCCCACCAAATGTGTCCCTCTTCATCAAAACGATCCCCTTGAATGCATGATCCACAAGAGAAACAACAATCCAATTCCAGTTTCTACTAGTTTGTGCTTTAATATTATTGTTGCACCTGGTGCTCTGCTCGCCAACGGTGTGTTCTGGATGGGCCTTCAACAGGTAAAGCATAGCGGGTTTGCAAAGTGGGGCCAGGCAACTAATGTGTCTATATGTACATTATTAAGAGGAACGTGTATGTGAAGTATAGGTGCAGATCCTTTCATTAAGAGTTGAATGTAAATAAAAGCTGACAGTATATTAAGTACTGGATATTAGATCATGAACAACTCCCTCCCTCAGTTAAAATAAAAACTTCTTAAGCTATGCATGAGATCTGGGCATGCTCATCATGTGAGCTTGGTAATGAGTCAACAGCTGATTTTCTGTATTTGCTGGTTTTCTGCGGAGGCAGGTGGAGTGAGGCAAGCTTTGGAGCTGGATTGCTGTGGGATTCAGGGACCAAACCCCCCGACTGCACGTCCTCCAGAGCCTTGCCGAAGGCAGCCTGTCTCCTCTTCCGCTGAACTTCCATCCTCATGCCTTTGCGCTGAGGACACTTGCCCACTCCTCGGTTACTGAGGGCCTGAAAGGGGCTACCCCAGAACGCAGAGCTTCCCCTGGACCACCAACACCCACGGCTGGGGGGCCAGTGCTGGGAAGGGAGGCACCGTGGATGGAAGTACAGCTCGCCGTGGAGGAGGCCGCACCACCCCGCTGGGATTCCCCTGGGGGAGGAGTCTGGGGACCACAGCAGTGGCCCCACCCTCATCAGCTACAGTCCTCACAGCCCTGCTCCTCCAAGACTGGGACACTGAGCTCCCACTGCCAGTGGCCCTGTCCAGCATCCTGCCTTCCTCTCCCCACTGTATAAAGGCAATGCTGGCCTCTTGTTCAATGGTTTGCTTACATTTCTTACTATACTTAAACTGCCATATTGATGCTTTTGTCTTAAATATGTGTGAAATAGTGAATATGAATATTTTCCCTTTAGTCTATTAAATGCAGTTTAAATGATTCACTAGAGGAGAATCTTAATGGGAATGAGTCAAATTATTTGTGATGTTAAATTTTCCCTATCTCTTCTTTGGGAGAGCATAAACTTGTTTTTTGTTTTTTTGTTACAGGATACGATCTTATTTTTCTCATATATCTAACTCCTTAGATGCTGTCGTTATTGTGGTAACTCTACTGGTTGATGTTGTTTATATTTTTTATGACATTAAGATTCTTAAAGATGTTCCCAGGTAAGAAACATACAATTCACCTCTCAACATTTTTAATTTTTACTTTTTTGCATTTTCTGTGGCTATTATTGTGTATAATCTTTTAAACTCTGAATGGGCTGATTTGTGCCAAATAAGTTGCTTGAGAATGAACTGTTTAGGTGAATTTCTGTATACTTGGAAACTAAAGGGTGGTGGGATTTAGGGCCCAGGGAAGGGTATGCAGGCTGAGAGACTTTAGCTGAATGAACAAGATGGAACGCCCAAAGAAGAAACAGGGACTTTGCCTCTTGGATTAACTTTAACTTCTCTACATTTTGAAATCCCCGCTAAGTTCCCATTGGAGCTTCAACCACAGATTCCTTACACATGAAATTCCTGGGTTTTCTCTATAACCAGGAGAATATGGGTCTGAGCATATGCAACATTTGAGTGACTCCAGTGATAATTCTCTGAAAAAGGGCAGATAGAAAAGAAAAATAGGTGATGGGAACAGCAACATGGAGTAGTGTAGTTGAAATGAAGAAAGCTGAGGCAAAGCCAGAACTGCTGGGGAGCAGGCAGCTAAGAGGTGTGTGGCGGGCCGGCGGCTTCCTTCCTCCTCTCTGTGCTGTGGCAGCGAGGCAAGAGGAGCGACTGCGCACTGGGGTGCAGGTGTGCAGGCAAACAGTCCCTCCTTCCTAGGACCTCGCTTCAGGTCCCAACAACACTCGACATTACATGGTAAGGTTTTGGAGTTGTTTGAAAATAACTGGAGCTGCTATGGTCCTCCGATTGGCAATCTCAGCATCCTTAAGAGCTTGCTGGAAATGCAAGAGAAACACATCAGTCCCCACTTTAAACCTATGAATAGGCATGCACACTCAGCTTAGAGAAGCACTAGTCCAAACCCTCAGTTCTTAGCCATTGTGTTTCTTTCTGATGAACAGAGAGACACTAGTTAGCACACTTGGGGATTATCTGTCTGCTGTCTGCCTAATGTGTGTTA
Organism: Smutsia gigantea; assembly: GCA_032199065.1. NCBI lineage: Eukaryota > Metazoa > Chordata > Mammalia > Pholidota > Manidae > Smutsia > Smutsia gigantea. Next base: position 84,535 of record JAVSCE010002568.1, on the reverse strand, counting down.
GCAGCTGTAATGAACCTCTGTTAGTGATGGGAGTAACGAGGCAAACAAGAACCTTCAGTTTGTCTTGGTACAAAAAAGATTGAAAAGTGCTTTTCTTAAACCACAAAAGCTAAATCCACAAATTTTTAGAGTCTGTCATATAACTGTTGCTCTGAACCAGTTTCTCAATCTCGGCCCTCTTGGTATTTTGGGCCAGATAATTCTTTGTTATGGGGGTTTCCTGTGCATTGGTGGTTAGCAGCGTTTCTGGCCTCTACACGCTAGACACAAGTAGCACCCCTCACACACATTTGTGACGACCGAAATGTCTCCAGACATTACCAAATATCCCCTAGGTGGATGGGTGGGAAGCCTGGGGTAACAGCGGAGGTATGCAAAATTGACCCTGGTTAAGAACTTAGTCTAGAACTTCTCTAAACTAACTCTATTGGCAAACTCTTGTTACTGAATCAAAAATGTATCTTTGTAATTTATTGTTAGACAGTCAATTTTATTTCGACTTCTACGACTTATCATTCTGTTAAGAGTTTTTCATCTGGCTTATCAAAAAAGACATCTTGCAACGCTGTTCAGAAGGATGGTAAGTTGCAAAATATGTTTATAATTTCAGAAAAATGTTGATGTTTCAGTAAATACTGGCAAGGGTTGTATACATCTCTATAATATTCTTCATTTTTATGTTAATTACAAATTAATGTTTGTTTGAAACTCTCAGGTTTCAGAAAATAAACGGCGATACCAGAAGGATGGATTTGACTTAGATCTCACTTACATTACTGGTTGGTGAAGTTTGTTGATTTACTTACATTAACTTCACATGTTTGTGTGTGTGTAATTGTCTGTTTTGTTCTTGCCTTATCTAAGCCATGTTCTTTCAGAGCATTCTTTGTCCATGAAGATATATGCCACTGTTGTGTTGTGACATACTTTTAGTTTAACTCTGACAATGGAAAAATCTCTATTGTCATCTTAGATCAGGGCTAGTTGGTTACAGTAGAGGAAGGTGGATGAATTTTTAGCTAACTCCATTTGTTTTGTTTAGAAGTTACTGAGTTCTAGTAGTCATCCTGGTTCCGGAATCTTAGAGAGACCTGTTCTCTTCCTAGGATCCCAGAGAATCAGGCCATTGCTGTGTAGATGGCAGGTTTCTGAACCAGGAGCCCTGGAAGGCCCCCTGGGAGTCACTGCCACTGCTGGAGCCCAGATCTCTCCCCTTTCTTTGGTGTTTAAGTAAGATCCCACCACAGGTGGAGCTTCCGACTGAGGTCAGAGCACATCTGTCACATATGGCTGGAAGCAGTTGCGTCTTGGGAAGACTATGCAAGTTTAATGTTTTTTGGACTGGATCATTTAATGTTATTGTGATTATCCTGAGAGTAGTTAGCTTTCCTTCTGTCATTCTCAATCCTGAAAGTTCTTTTCCATGAAGAAGGAGTCTGATTATATGTAAGTTAAGTTCTCATATATTGTTTCATGTGCATAATAACATTTGTAATAGTGACTATTTTGACTTCCAGAGCATATTATTGCCATGTCATTCCCATCTTCTGGAAAGATGTCTTTTTATAGGAATCCCATCAAGGTAAGAGTATTTACCTAACAAATGCTCACATTTCACAATAAATGTATCTTGTGGAGTCATAAGTTTGATATTGGCTCAGAGGTGGCATATTCTCCTAAAAATTTACTCTTTCAGATAAAAGATTATAATGGAATGATACCAATTAGGTTTTGCTGTGTTAGAACCACCCAAAAACCTAGTCAGTTACAATCAACCATTCATGTAGTTCATGATAATGTGGTTTGTGAATTTGGGTTGGGCTTCACTGGGTAGTTCTGCAGACAGGCGTAAATCTCAGCTGGACTACCTCACACACCTGTGGGCAGCTACTAGGTATCTGAGGAGAGCTGGTCTAAAATGGCATGGCCAGATGGGTCCATGTGATGTCTTACACTCTAGCAGGCCAGTCCAGGCTTGCTTACATGGTGCCTGTGGGCAAGAGTCCCATAGTAGCAAGAAAAGCATGTCAGAGCACAGAGGGGCTGAGAAAAAGGTGAGAGAGCAGGAAGGTAAAGCAGAAACCTTCTTCCAAAAACACATTAAAGGAGGAAATACAGCAAATCCAACGAAACCTGGAAATGGCCTGAAGACTGCAGAACAGACAGCCTACACCTGGGGAAGAAAACCACACACAGAAGGGCAAAGTGGCAGAGTTGTGATTGAGTGGGACTGAAGCCCTCCCTGCACCCTAGCCTACAGGCAGGGAAAGTGTAGGAGCCCAGGAGCTCTGCACATCTGACCTGGAGATCTGCTGTGGGAGCATGAGTCCACATCACATTGGGTTTGGTGATTAGAAGGGCTGGACACCAGGGGCAGGCAGCACAGTCTGGGAGGCTGAGCCTCCAGCCATTGTGGAGAGCAGGCACAGTCTGCCAGTCCTGATACCTAAAGCAGAGGTGACAGTTTGAAAGACTTGCCAGCAGTGGCAGGGGTGCCAGTGGGGTGAGAGCTGGACAATGCTCTCTTCTCAGGAGAAAGGGCTGGTAGAGGATACCACCCCGACCCTCCCTTGGTCATACAGATTGGGAACTCTCAGGAGCCCCAGATGCTCCGCCCCCCTAACTGGCAGTGCCGCCCTGAGGCTCCTCCCTGAGTGCACTGCTGGCAGCCAACGCACTTGGCCCTTTTTTTGTGTGAATTTTTTTTGTTTCACAAAAAAGAGTATTAGAGTTTGCTGCCTGGCAGGAAGAGGAAGACTCTCCCCGCTTTCTCGGCTCTGTTTTGGCTACTGGCACCATGTAAGCAAGCCTGGACTGGCCTGCTAGGTGCCTGCAGGAACCAGAACCAAGAGTTCCTTCTTCCGTCTGGGTGTCCAAGCCTGGGGATGCACATCTGGCCCCAGCAGAGCTGCGCATTAGCCCACCCACCCCACTAACCCTGAAGCCCCTCCATTGCTTCAGGGAAGGTGGAGGTGGCCCCACCTACAGCAATCCCATCAGAGACTTCTGCACTGATTACAAACATGGTGCTGAACCAAACTGCCGGTGCAGACTCAGACCACTACAGAAGACAGACAGAAAGGCAGCCCTGTGCATTACACCATAGATGCCTTCTAAATAAAGCTTTACTCTGTAGGCCAGGAAACACAGCCAAGCCATTTATACAAAGGAAAAAACACAGGGACCCTAACAAAATGAGGAGGCAGAGAAACACATTCCAAACAAAACTACAGGAACAGGACACCAGAAAGAGGGCTAAATGAATTGGAGATCACCAATCTTCTTGATAAAGATTTCAAAATAAAAGTCATATACATGCTCACTGATTTACAGAAAAATATTCAAGATCTCAGGGAGAACTTCAACAAAGAGAAGACCTGAAATAGAGCCACTCAGAGCTGAAGAATACAGTATCTGAAATGAAACATACAGTGGAGGGTTTTAAGAGCAGATTACTGCAGGTAGAGGAGGCAGTGAATGAGATGGAAATTAGAGGACAGGAACACAACAAAGGTGAGGAACAGAGGGGGAAAAAAGGGTCTCTAGAACTGAAAGAATGATGAGCGCTATGTGGCCAATCCAAACAAATTATTATTTGCATAATAGGGGTACCAGGAAGAGAAGAGAGAGGCAAAGGGATAGAAAGTCTCTTTGAGGAAATAACTGTTGAAAACTTGCACAATCTGGGGAAGGAAATAGACAGGTCATGGGAGTGCAGACAGCCCCTAGCAAAAGGAACCCCAGGAAGAGAACAGCAAGGCACATAATTAAAATGGCAAAGATCAAGGATAAGGAGAGAGTACTGAAAGCAGCCAGACAGAAAAAAGATTACTTACAAGGGAAACCCATAAAGCTCTCAGCAGACTTCTCAGCAGGAAATCTGAAGGCCAGAAAGGAGTGGCATGATATATTTCATGTAGTGAAACAGAAGGACCACAAACCAAGAATCCTCTACCCGGTATGATTATCATTTAAATTTGAAGCACATGTTAAACAATTTTCAGATAAACAAAAGTTGAAGGATTTACCACCACTGAGCCATCCTTACAGAATATGTTAAAGAGATTGTTGTAGATGGAAATGTCTATAAGGCTAAATAGCTTCCACCAGTGAAAATAAACCCACAGTAAAAGAAGCAGACCAATTAATTACCAAGCAAGTACAAAATTAAACAGGATGAAGCAAAATCAGTTATACACAAAATCAGTCAAGGGATACCCAAAAATTGCATATTATCACATCTGATACAGTGTGGAGGAGGAGGAAAAGATGGAAAAGAAAGTACTTTAGGTTTTTATTGAAATAGAGTATTCAGCAACTTAAGACAGACTGCTATATAGTCAGGAAGCTATCCTGGAACCTTTGGTAACCAGAAAACTAAAGCCTACAATAGATAAACAAAAATAATTTTTTAAAAGAGAAATCCAATCACAACACACAAAAAAAAGCCATCAAATAACAAGAGAAGAGTGTAAGAGAGGTAGAAAGGAACAGAGAGGAGATATAGGAACAGCCAGAAAACAAAAGATGGCAATAAGTACATAATCTATCAATAATCGCCTTAAAGGTAAATGGACTGAATGCACTGATCAAAAGACATAGAGTTACAGAATGGATAAAAAAACAAGACCCATCTATATGCTGCCTACAAGAGACTCATTTCAGACCTAAAGACATACACAGACTAAAAGTGAAGGGATGGGAAAAGATAGTTCATGCAAACAATATTGAGAAAAAAGCAGGAGTAGCAGTACTTATATCAGACAAAATTGATTTCAAAATCAAAGATAGGAACGAGACAAGGACATTACATAATCATAAAGGGGTCAGCCCAAAAAGAGGATATAGCAATTATAAATATCTATGCACCCAACATAGGAGCACCTAAATATGTAAAATACTAACAATTAAAGGGGGAAATAGATTACAGCACATTCATTTTAGGAGACTTTAACACTCCACTCACCTCAATAGATAAACCAGATGGAAAACAAATAAGGAAATAGAGGCACTGAACAATACATTAAATCAAATGGACTTAACAGACATCTATAGAACCTATAGAACACTGCACCCAAAAGCAGCAGGAAACATATTTTTCTCAGTTGTGCATGGAATATTCTCTAGAATAGATTACATACCAGGCCACAAAAAGATCCTCAATCAATTAAAAAAAATTGAAATTATATTGAGCAGCTTCTCAGACCACAATAGTATAAAACTAGAAATAAATTACACAAAACAAAAAAGCGTACAAACGTGGAGTCTAAACAGAATGTTTCAAAATAATCAATGGATCAATGAATAAATTAAAACAAATCAAACAATACATGAAGTGGAAAACAAACATTCAACAGCCCAAAATATGTGGGACTCAGTGAAGGCAGTTCTAAGAGGAAAATACATAGCATAGCAATACAGACCTACCTAAAAAAAAAAAAAAAGAACAATCCCACATAAACAGTCTAAACTCACAATTAAAAAAATTAGAAAAGGAAGAACAAATGAATTCCAAAGTTAACAGAAAGAGGGACATAATAAAGATCAGAGGAGAAATAAATAAAATAGATAAGAATAAAACAATAGAAAAAAAATCAGTGAAACCAGGAGCTGCTTCATTGAGAATTGAGAATATAAAACAAAATAGATAAACCCCTAGCCAGACTTATCAAGAAAAAAAGAGTGTACACACATAAACAAAATCAGAACTAAGTAATAATCACAACAGATACCACAGAAATGCAAATAATTATTAAAGAATTCAATGAAAAATCATATGCCAATAAATTGGACAACCTAGAAGAAATGCACAATTTTCTAGGAAACTACAGCCTTCCAAGACTGACCCAGGAAGAAACAGAAAATCTGAATAGACCAAATACCAGCAATGAAATCAAATTGGTAATAAAAAAAACTCCCAACAAACAAAACTTCAGGTCCAAATGGCTTCACAGGTGAATTGTACTAAACATTTAAAGAAAAGCTAACACCCATCCTTCTTAAGGTATTCCAGAAAGTAGAAGAGGAGGGAATACTTTCAAACTCATTCTCTGAGGCCGTCAACACTCTAATGCCAAAATCAAAGACACTACAAAAAAAAAAAAGAAAATTAAAGTCCAGTATCCCTGATGAACAGAGATGCAAAAATCCTCAACAAAATATTAGCAAATCAAATTCAAAAATACATCAAAAAGATCATCCATCATGACCAAGTGGGATTTATTCCAGAGATGCAAGGATGTTACAATATTTTAAAATCAATATCATACACCACATTAACAAAAAGAAGAATAAAAACCATTCATGATAAAAACTCCTTAACAAAATGGGTGTGGGGGGTATGTATATCAACATAATAAAGGCCATATATGACAAACCCACAGCCAACATCATACTTAGTGAAAAGCTAAAAGCTTTTCCTGTAGATTGGGAGCAAGGCAAGGATGCCCACTCACCACTTTTATTTAATGTAGTACTGGAGGACCTAGCCACAACAATGAAGCAATACAAAGAGATAAAAGGCATCAAATTGGTAAGGAAGAAATTAAATTGTCACTATTTCCAGATGACATGATAAAAAACCCTAAAGATTTCACCAAAGAGCTATTAGAACTAATAACTGGGTTTGGCAAAGATTTAGGATATAAAATTAATACAGAAATCTGTTGCATTACTATATACTAAAAATGAACTAGCAGAAAGAAACTCCATTTACAATTGCATCAAAAAGAATAAAATACCTAGAAATGAACCTAACCAAGGAAGTAAAAGACCTATACCCTGAAAACTATAAGACACTCATGAGGGAAATTGAAGAAGAGACCAAAAAATGCAAATCTATCTCATGCTCATGGATAGAAAGATTAATATTGTCAAAATGGCCATCATGCCCAAAGCAATTGACAGATTCAATACAATCCCTATCAAAATATTAACAGCATTTTGCAACTAGAACAAAGAATCCTAAAATTCATACAGAACCACAAAAGACAGTGAATAGGCAAAGCAATTCTGAGAAAGAAGAAGAAAGCTAGGGAGATTATGCTCCCTGACTCAAACTCTATTACAAAGCCACAGTAATCAAAACTGTGTGATACTGGCACAAGAACAGACCCATAGATCAATGGAACAAAATAGCCCAGATATAAACCCACTCATATATGGTCAATTAATATATGATAAAGGAGGATAAAGAAGTTGTTATACATAAACACAATGGAATATTATTCAACCATAAAAAGAAAACAAATCCTACCATTTGCAACAACATGGATGGAGCTAGAGGGTATTATGCTCAGTGAAATAAGCCGGGCAGAGAAAGACAAGTACCAAATGATTTCATTCATCTGTGGAGCATAAGAACAAAGCAAAAACTAAAGGAACAAAACAGCAGCAGACTCACAGAACCCAAGAACGGACTAACAGTTGCAAAACGGAAAGGGACTGAGGAGGGTGGGTTGGAAGGGAGGGAGAAGGGGAATAAGGGACATTACGATTAGCACACATAATGTAGGGTAGGGGGTCACAGGGAAGGCAGTATAGCGAAGAGAAGATAAATAGTGACTCTATAGCATATTACTACGCTGATGGACAGTGACTGTAATGGCGTATGTGGTGGGGACTTGTTAATGGGAGGAATCTAGTAACCACAATGTTGCCCATGTGAATTTATATTAATGATACCAATATATATATGTATATATATGATAAAGGAGCCATGAATATACAATGGGGAAAAGATAACCTCTTCAACAACTGGTGTTGGGAAAACTGGACACCTACATACAAGAGAATGAAACTGAATTATTGTCTAATTCCATGTACAAAAGTAGACTCAAAATGGATCAAAGACTCGAATGTAAGTCATGAAACCATAAAACTCTTAGAAGAAAACATAGGCAAAAATCTCTTGAACATAACCATGAGCAATATTTTTCTGGACACATTTCCTCAGTCAAGGGAAACAAAATAAAAAATGAACAAATGGGACTATATCAAACTAAAAAGCTTCTGTACAGCAAAGGACACCATCAGCGGAACCAAAGGCTTCCTACAGATAAAAATGATTTATCTTCCTCTGTTGACAAGATAGTAACTGCATTCATTGGGGTGTGGATTTAATAATATGAGAAAGTGTTGAACCACTGTGTTGATACTTGAAACCAATATAGATTGTATATTAATGGTACTTCAATTTTTTTTAAAAAAGGAAGTTTTGTGATTTTCTATGTTGGATTCCTCAGTCCCTGTGGATTTTGTTTTGGTTTATGGAATTCTGTGAATTTTTCCTTGTATAAGACTATTTATGCCACCCACCCCAGTACTATGCAGACTCAGAGTGTTTATCTTCTTGACTTCCCCCTGACAGGGATAACCAACTTAATAAATCATTCACTTTGATACCTGAATTTTTCTTTCTCAGTATTGCTCTGATGGTACAATACTAATCAACTTTTTACTTCTTTACATTTGCTTTTATTGCACAGAGACGTGCACATATGGGTGTTTCAGATGAATAAGTTTGCTGGAAATATTGTATGTTAATAGTCATTTGTTGTATTTTAAATTATTATTACATTAAATTAAGTTGTTTTGTTTTAATAATCCTCTATTTCCTTATTTTAAAAGCAATATATGCACATACATTCTATATATTCATTTTAGAAAAATAAGAAAACACAGATGAGCCAAAAATGTCTATATTACCACCACTTACATAAAATTTGATATATTTTTAGCTTTTTCTATCATGCATACACACATACACACCCAACCGTACCATACTTTTTTGCATTTATTTATTTAAAGAATGCTTAGGTAAATTGTAATATTCAGACCATTATCTAAAAGACATGTCTGTTCAGAATTAGATCTAGATAAGAACCACATGTTATTGTGAAGTAATGATTTGGAAAAAGTTCACTCAAAGCTAGTTAACCATCTAATTTCCTTCTCTGGTACCTTTAAATAGTGTGTACTTAGTGGAGAGGCTAATCAGAGTGGTCAAGCACAACTTGAGCTATTTGAAAAACATCAGTGAGTTAAATATTTTGGAATATACATATCCTCATAGTCCCTGAATCTCTCCCAGAAGGTACTAAGTTAGGAACAAGTGAATAAAAGCTAATAACTATTTTAGGTTACTCCTAGGAAATGGCTTGTGTTGGTGCCATGTGGATATATATAAGATATGTGTCCACTTTTTTTTTAGGAAGTTGTTCGATTCCTGGATACCAAACATCTAAACCACTACCAAGTCTACAATCTATGCAGTATGTACATGACTAGATGTTGCACTTATAGATAGAAAACAGTTCACCGCATAGAAGACGATGATTCCATTTTTATATTTCACTTAGTGAGAACTATTTGGTAGTGGTGGAAAGTGAGTTTAAAAAACCTCCATCTTACACCGTCCCTATTTGGGAGGAAATATGAGCTCCACAGCATATATGCCCTGAGGGAGGTGCCCCAGGGCAGAGGTGGGGCCATCGTGTGAGAGTCTATGGGAATGGTATTGGCTTTAGAAAAATATTTCCGTGTTTCCTGCCAGCTTGTTTTTTGAAGGTAGACAATTCATTAAATGCATTCTCTAACCTTCTAGGAATGGGGTGTGTGGAGAGCAGGGCCCCACTGGGAAAAAAAGCCTTGTAGAGAACAAATTATATCCCAGTTTATTGCTCTCTCTTGATTTTTTCTCTTCCTGCATATTAAATAGACATTTGTAGGAGGCAAGCATTTTGGTGGCCACTTTGGCTTCTGCTTTGGGGTGTCTACCTACCCTACAATGATGTGAGTAGCCTGCTAGAAAATTTAAAGTAAAGTCTATTAAACAAACCAAAATGGACAAAACACTATTATCCTTATGTTTTTGAGACTGTAAGTTTCTTTTAGAGAGCAGGAGCCAGTCAGAAAATTCCTTTTAAAGGTGGATAAAGAATTTCTAGTAAGAAAATACAACTTACTCATCATGTAGTATGTTTATTAGGTATAGAGATATGACCTATGTATCATTTATTTTAGGTGAAAGAGATTATGATCCTAAGTATTTCCATTATAGCGTCCATCGAATAATGATTGATGATCACAATGTCCCCTCTCTGAGGTAAGTTTTATGCCAAGTTGGTTGTCAAAAGAGGGTTAAATACATTGGGCTTGATCTTTTGGAAGTATTTTAATTCAACTAATAATTTTACATTTGGTATCAGTAAGATGCTGGCATTCACCAAGGAAGTAGATGAGTGGATGGCTCAAGATAAAGAAAATACCGTTGTGATTCACTGTAAGGGAGGCAAAGGTAAAAACAATTTTCTTTTTTAAAAAAAGATTGATGAATATATTAAAATCCAAGAACAAGATACATACTGCTATTAATCGGTGTTAATAGTTGTTAACATTTTTTTTCTCAGTACTGAAGGAAGGGAAGGAGGAGGGAAGAGAAAAAAAGAAGGAAAGAAAGTAGGAATAAAAAAACTAAAAGTACGACATAGACAATATAGTCAGTGTTTCTGTGACATCTCCCTATGGTGACAGATAGTAACTGCACTAGGAGGGGTGATCATTTAATAATGCATATAAATATTGAATCACTGTGTTGTATACTTGAAACCAACATAGTATTATGTATCAACAGTACTTCAATTTAAAAAATACTAAAAAAGTTTGAGCATATTTTTCCTTCAATGGTTGGTTTTCTTCATTTTTATTTGCTAAAATGTCTGTCAAAATATAGTGTTTAACATGAAACTGTCAGAGCACTTTTATTTAAGATTGTTCTTAAACTTTGTAAGAACCTTTTAAAGCTTAGGAATCCAACAGTGGTGCTTTTTGAAAACTCAGAGATTAACTGGAATTTTTATAGTGTAATGCTACAAAGAAGTTGATTCTGGTGGTAGTAAAATGAAAAAACAAGTTGTTTGTAAATCCAACCAGTTTAAGTTGAGTTAGATTTTCTCTTATTCAGCTTTAAGCTTTGAATTATCATCTAGCATATTTGACAATTTTTGGCAAAGAATTACAGTTTTGGTGAGCTGTAAAACAGTTTTGTATTGAATTCTGGGAAAACACTTTAAAACTGCCTCATAAAATTGAGTAGAATCAAGTTTTAGTCTTACTTGAAAACTAGTTTCAAGCTCATTAGTTAGTAGGCAAGTTCTATCTTTAGCTTCACCTTTAGCTATTTAGGTTGAAATATTCTGTATATATGCAATTTATTTGAATAAATGAAGAATAAAAAGGCAGAATCATGAAATTGCCAGTTTTTGACAATTTCCTTACAAAAAAAGGCCATGACTCGATCTAAAATATTATAATCCAGGCGATTGGCTTCAGTTTTCTTTTAATTAAAGCTAATTCCCTGCCTGAAAGAAAACATTTATTTCAAATTTAATCCTTTTCATTTTTCTGAGAGGGAACTTACATTTTTCTCTGTTCACATGTCTCTCATTGATTTCCCTTTAGGACTGTTTGAAGGGCTGGCATTCAGCTGGTATGCACCAAAGCAGCCTCTCTTTTCCAGTTTTCATTCATATTGGTTTTTCTTTCTTATTGGCTGGTACCTACACATTACCAGTAGTATTGTGATAATCAAAATATTTTATTACTGATTTAGAGAGCAACTTGAAATATTCTTGGTGCTAATATTTTTGTGGGTAGCTTATATTACAAATGCCTTCTCCCACTTTTAAATGTTGTCTTTTAAATTTGATTATGATTTATTTTGTCATGTAGAAATTTATAATTTTGAATGTAGTATAATTTATTAATCTTTTGTGTGTGGTTTATGCTTTTTTGTGTTATGTTTAAGAAATCCACCCATAAAAAGGGGCATTACGATTAGCAGTTGTAATGTTGGGGGGGCACAGGGAGGGCTGTACAACCCAGAGAAGACAAGTAGTGACTCTATAGCATCTCACTATGCTGATGGACAGTGACTGTAATGGGTTTGGTGGGGGGGACCTCATGAAGTGGGTAGTGTAATCACCATAATATTGCTCATTTAATTGTAGATTAATGATATCAAAATAAACTTAAAAAAAAAAGAAATCCGCCCATATGCTGAAGTAGTGACAGCTTTCTGGTTATAAAACATTGAAGTTTCATTTTTTCCATTTAGGTCTTTAATTTAACTGGAACTGGGGAGGGAGGTGTTTTTTCCCATATGCGTAGACAGTTGTCCTAACACCATCTATTACATGATCATTTATTTCCCAATGACTTGTAATCCCTTCTCACTCATATACCAAGTTTTCATAAATGTTAGGGACTGTTTGAGTTCTCTATACCACACTACTGTAATTTTTTTTATTTTGGTATTATTAATGTACAATTACATGAGCAACATTATGGTTACTAGACTCCCCCTATTATCAAGTCCCCCCCACATACCCCATTGCAGTCACTGCCCATCAGCGTAGTAAGATGCTATAGAATCACTACTTGTCTTCTCTGTGTTATACTGCCTTCCCCGTATCTCCCCCGCCCCACCCCCTACAGTATGTGTGCTAATCATCCTTTTTCCCCCTTATCCCTCCCTTCCCACCCATCCTCCCCAGTCCCTTTCCCTTTGGTAACTGTTAGTTCATTCTTGGGTTCTGTGAGCCTGCTGCTGTTTTGTTCCTTCAGTTTTTTCTTTGTTCTTATACTACTGTAATTTTTATAGCTTTATAAGATACCTTGATAAAGACAGAATTGTCTTGACTCTTCTTGCATTTAATTTTAGCATCATTTCGTTAAGATGTACAATAAAATATGTTTAAGATTTTATCAGAACTTCAATAAATTTCTAGATTAATTCAGAAGAACTGACATCTTGAAATATTGAGTTGTACATGGGATATTTTTCTCTGTATTTGAATCATCTGTTTTTTTTTAAGAACCTATAGTTTTATTTTATTTTTTAAATATTTTATTAAGGTATTATTGATATACATTCTTATGAACGTTTCACATGAAAAACTATGTGGTTGAATCATCTGTTTTTCAATAATATTTTATACCTTTCTTTATAATAGTCTTCATATCTTTTGCTAAATTCGTTCCTAGACATATTGCTACTGCAAATGGAAGCTTTTTTTCTTTTATTACATTTGGATTGTTTCCAATTTTTGCTTTTATCAATAATGATGCTATGAAATACATGCTTCTTGTCGCACATGTGTCTACATTTCTGTTGAGAATATACCTTGGACTAAATTGTGTCTTAGAGTAATGAATCTGAGACTTTAATAGATGATATCATCTATTTTTCAAAGGGTAACAATTTATACTCCACTGGCATTATATGAAATTCCAACTGTTCTACATTTTCAACAATAGTAGGAATTCTCAGCCTTATTTTCAGCCATTGATTGGGTATATAGTTTACCTCATTATGGCTTTCATTGTCATCTCTGTGATTACTGATAAAATTAAGTTTTCATAGATTTTTTTTTAGTCACTTGATATCCTTTTTGTGAATTATCTGTTTAGTTTCCCATTTTTTTTTCTCTTCGATATTTTTTTCCCAATTGGCTTATAGGAGTTCTTTATATATTCTGGATTTCAACTCTGTTATTTGTTTTATGTATCACAAGAAATAGATACCTTTTCTGATGTGATTTACCTTTTCTTTCTTTTATAAGTATCTTTTGTTTAACAGAAATGCTTAGGTTTCATAGTCAATGTGCATTGCTCTTTCTAAAGTTACTGTGTTTGTGTCCTGATAAGAAATCTTTTCCAGAGTTTAAAGACATTTTCCTGTAATATCTTATCAAAGGTTCATTCCATTTGGAATTGTTTTTTGTGTGTGATGTGGGGAAAGGGTCAAATTTCATCTTTTTTCACATGGCTGTCCAGTTGTTTTAGCTCACAGATTGTAAAGCTTTCATTTCTTTACTGCTCTGTGGGATATGGGTCAATTTCTGAACTTTCTGTTCTGTTCATTGCTTTCATCTGTGTGCCAATATAGCACAACTCTCTTACTTTCAATAGCTTTCTGTTAAGTTCTGATTTCCATTCAAAAGAATCCACCCATCTCATTGTTTTTCACAATTATTTGAGTTTTTAAGACCGTCTGCTTTTCCACATAAATTTTGGAATCAGCTAGTTAAGTCTCACAGACACACACACCCCTGATGGAATTTTGTTTGAAATTGCCTTGAATCTATAGATGGAGGAGAAATGAAATCTTTATAATACTGAGTCTCCCAATCCATGAATGGCAATAGTCCCTCATTTAATTAGGTCTTCAATCTCTATGTTTTTTATTTTCTGCCTGGAAAGCTTGTAATGTTAGGTTAGATTTATTCCTAGATATTTGACATTTTTGATTCTAAATGATATCCCTTTAAAATTTCCATTTTCTAAATAACTTATTGCTCTAAAAATAATGAATTTGTTGCTCTAAATGCAATTGATTTTATTAAGCATGCAATTAACAATCTCACTAAATTCTCATTAATTGTTCTAATTTATCTGTAAATTCTTTGGATTTTAATGGTACACGATTTTATCATGTGAAAATAATGAATTGTATTCTTTCCTTTTCAGTCCTTTTTCTTTTCCCCTCACACTGCCTAACACCTTTCATACAATGTTGAATTAGAAGTGGTGATAGCAGCCATCCTTGTTTGATTCCTGGTCTCAGGAAAAGCTTTCAACATCTCACCAATCACGTTAGGCTGTGTGTATGTGTGTGTGTGTTTTAGAAACTACTCTTTCACAGATTAAGAAATTCCTTCAGTTTGCTCTGAGTTTTTTTAATCAGAATTTTATCAGAAGTTTTTTAGATAAATTCCATAAGATGATAATATGATTTTTCACCTTTATTCTATTAACCTGGCTGATTATATTGATTTTCAAGTGGTAAACCAACCTTGTATTCCTGGAATAAACATGATGTTTTTGTGCTGTATTATTACTATTATTATTTTTTTGATATCATTAATATACAATCACATTGTGGTTACTAGATTCCCTCCATTATCAAGTCCCCGCCACATACCCCATTATAGTCACTGTCCATCAGCATAGTAAGATGTCAGAGTCACTATTTGTATTCTCTGTGTTGTACTGCCTTCCCCGTGACCCCCTTACATTATGTGTGCTAATCGTAATGCCTCTTATTCCCCTTCTCCCTCCCTTCCCACTCCCTGCCCCTGCCCCCGAGTCCCTTTCCCTTTGGCAACTGTTAGTCCATTCTTCGGTTCTGTGAGTCTGCTGCTGTTTTGTTCCTTCAGTTTTTGCTTTGCTCTTATGCTCCACAGATGAGTGAAATCATTTGGTACTTGTCTTTCTCCATCTGGCTTATTTCACTGAGCATAATACCCTCTATCTCCATCCATGTTGTTGCAAATAGTAGGATTTATTTTCCTCTTATGGCTGAATAATATTCCATTGTGTATATGTACCACATCTTCTTTATCCATTCATCTACTGATGGACACTTAAGTTGCTTCCATTTCTTGTCTGTTGTAAATAGTGGTGCGATAAACATAGGGGGGTGCATGTGTCTTTTTAAGTGGAATCATGCATTCTTATGGTAAATGCCTAGGAGTGGAATTCCTGGGTCAAATGGCATTTCTATTTTTAGTTTTTTGAGCAACCTCCTTACTGCTTTCCACAATGGTCGAACTATTTTACATTCCCACCAGCAGTGTAGGAGGGTTCCCCTTTCTCCACATCCTCACCAGCATTTGTTGTTCCTAATTTTTTCTATCTTAGCCATTCTAACTGGTGTGAGGTGATATCTCATTGTGGTTTTTATGTGCATTTTCCTGATAATTAGCGATGTGGAGCATCTTTTCATGTGCCTGCTGGCTATCTGAATGTCTTCTTTGGAGAAGTGTCTGTTCAAATCCTCTGCCAATTTTTTTTCTTTTTTTTTTTAATTATTTATCTTTTTTTTCTTTTTTTCCTTTTTTAAATATAATTTATTTTATTGTCATTAATCTACAATTACATGTGCAATATTACGGTTATTAAACTACCCCTTCATCAAGTCCCCCCCACAAACCCCATTACTGTCACTGTCCATCAGCGTAGTGAGATGCTATAGAATCACTACTTGTCTTCTCTGAGTTGTACAGCCCTCCCCGTGCCCCCCCAACATTACATCTGCTAATCGTAATGCCCCCTTTTCGCTCTTATCCCTCCCTTCCCGCCCATTTTCCCCAGTCCCTTTCCCTTTGGTAACTATTAGTCCGTTCTTGGGTTCTGTGAGTCTGCTGCTGTTTTGTTCCTTCAGTATTTTTCTTTGTTCTTATACTCCACATATGAGTGAAATCATTTGATACTTGTCTTTTTCGGCTTGTCTTATTTCACTGAGCATAATACCCTCTAGCTCCATCCATGTTGTTGCAAATGGTAGGATTTGTTTTCTTCTTATGGCTGAATAATATTCCATTGTGTATATGTACCACATCTTCTTTATCCATTCATCTACTGATGGACACTTAGGTTGCTTCCATTTCTTGGCTATTGTAAATAGTGCTGCAATAAACATAGGGATGCATCTGTCCTTTTCAAATTGGGCTGTTGCATTCTTAGGGTAAATTCCTAGGAGTGGAATTCCTGGGTCAAATGGTATTTCTATTTTGAGTTTTTTGAGGAACCTCCATACTGCTTTCCACAATGGTTGAACTAATTTGCAGTCCCACCAGCAGTGTAGGAGGGTTCCCTTTTCTCCACATCCTCGCCAACATTTGTTGTTGTTTGTGTTTTGGATGGTGGCCATCCTCACTGGTGTGAGGTGATATCTCCTTGTGGTTTTAATCTGCATTTCTCTGATGATTAGCGATGTGGAGCATCTTTTCATGTGCCTGTTGACCATCTGAATTTCTTCTTTGGAGAAGTGTCTATTCATGTCCTCTGCCCATTTCTTAATTGGATTATTTGCTTTCTGTTTCTTAAGGTGCATGAGTTCCTTGTATATTTTGGATGTCAACCTTTTATCAGATACGTTTTTTATGAATATATTCTCCCATACTGTAGGATGTCTTTTTGTTCTACTGATGGTGTCCTTTGCTGTACAGAAGCTTTTCAGCTTGATATAGTCCCACTTGTTCATTTTTGCTTTTGTTTCCCTTGCCCGGGGAGATATGTTCATGAAGAAGTTGCTCATGTTTATGTCCAAGAGATTTTTGCCTATGTTTTTTTCTAAGAGTTTTATGGTTTCATGACTTACATTCAGGTCTTTGATCCACCTTGAGTTTACCTTTGTGTATGGGGCTAGACAGTAGTCCAGTTTCATTCTCTTACATGTAGCTGTCCAGTTTTTCCAACACCAGCTGCTGAAGAGGCTGTCATCTCCCCATTGTATATCCAAGGCACTTTTATCAAATATTAATTGACTGTATATGTTTGGGTTAATGTTTGGATTTTCTATTCTGTTCCACTGGTCTGTGGGTCTGTTTTTGTGCCAATACCAAATTGTCTTGATGACTGTGGCTTTGTAGTAGAGCTTGAAGTCAGGGAGTGTAATTCCCCCTGTTTTATTCCTCCTTCTCAGGATTGCTTTGGCTATTCGGGGTCTTTTGTGGTTCCATATGAATTTTAGAATTGATTTGTTCCAGTTCATTGAAGAAAGCTGTTGGTAGTTTGATAGGGATTGCATTGAATCTGTAGATTGCTTTAGGTAGGATAGCTATTTTGACAATATTTATTCTTCCTAGCCAAGAGCATGGGATGCATTTCCATTTGTTAGTGTCCTCTTTAATTTCTCTTAGGAGTGTCTTGTAGTTTTCAGAGTACAGGTCTTTCACTTCCTTCGTTAGGTTTATTCCTAGGTATTTTATTCTTTTTGATGCAATTGTGAATGGAATTGTTTTTCTGATTTCTCTTTCTGTTAGTTCATCATTAGTGTATAGGAAAGCAACAGATTTCTGTGTGTTAATTTTGTATCCTGCAACTTTGCTGAATTCAGATATTAGTTCTAGTAGTTTTGTAATGGAATCTTTAGGGTTTTTTATGTACAGTATCATGTCATCTGCAAATAGTGACAATTTGACTTCTTCTTTACCAATCTGGATGCCTTGTATGTCTTTGTTTTGTCTAATTGCTGTGGCTAGGACCTCCAGTACTATGTTGAATAACAGTGGAGAGAGTGGGCATCCCTGTCTTGTTCCCGATCTTAGATGAAAAGCTTTCAGCGTCTCACCGTTAAGTATGATGTTAGCTGTGGGTTTGTCATATATAGCCTTTATGATGTTGAGGTACTTGCCGTCTATACCCATTTTGTTGAGAGTTTTAATCAGGAATGGATGCTGAATTTTGTCAAATGCTTTTTCAGCATCTATGGAGATGATCATGTGGTTTTTGTTCTTCTTTTTGTTGATGTGGTGGATGATGTTGATGGATTTTCGAATGTTGTACCATCCTTGCATCCCTGGGATGAATCCCACTTGATCATGGTGTATGATCCTCTTGATGTATTTTTGAATTCGGTTTGCTAATATTTTGTTGAGTATTTTTGCATCTACGTTCATCAGGGATATTGGTCTGTAATTTTCTTTTTTGGTGAGGTCTTTGCCCGGTTTTGGTATTAGAGTGATGCTGGCTTCATAGAATGAGTTTGGAAGTATTCCCTCCTCTTCTATTTTTTGGAAAACTTTAAGGAGAATCGGTGTTATTTCTTCTCTATATGTCTGGTAGAATTCAGAGGTGAATCCATCAGGCCCAGGGGTTTTGTTCTTGGGTAGTTTTTTGATTACCAATTCGATTTCGTCGCTGGTGATTGGTCTGTTTAGTTTTTCTGTTTCTTGCTTGGTCAGTCTTGGAAGGTTGTATTTTTCTAAGAAGTTGTCCATTTCTTCTATGTTTTCCAGCTTGTTAGCATATAGATTCTCATAATATTCTCTTATGATTCTTTGTATTTCTGTGGGGTCCGTCGTGATTTTTCCTTTCTCATTTCTGATTGTGTTTATGTGTGTAGATTCTCTTTTTCTCTTAATGAGTCTGGCTAGGGGTTTATCTATTTTGTTTATTTTTTCAAAGAACCAGCTCTTGGTTTCATTGATTTTTTCTATTGTTTTATTCTTCTCAATTTTATTTATTTCTTCTCTAATCTTTATTATATCCCTCCTTCTGGTGACTTTGGGCCTCATTTGTTCTTCTTTTTCCAATTTCAGTAATTGTGTCTTTAGACTATTCATTTGGGAATGTTCTTCCTTTTGTAAATAGGCCTGGATTGCAATACACTTTCCTCTTAGAACTGCCTTTGCTGCGTCCCACAGAAGTTGTGGCTTTGTGTTGTTGTTGTCATTAGTCTCCATATAGTCTTTGATTTCTGTTTTGATTTGGTCGTTAACCCATTGATTAATTAGGAGAGTGTTGTTAAGTCTCCATGTATTTGTGAGCCTTTTTGATTTCTTTCTAAAATTTATTTCTAGTTTTATACCTTGGTGATCTGAGAAGTTGGTTGGTAGGATTTCAATATTTTTGAAGTTACTGAGGTTCTTTTTGTGGCCTAGTATGTGGTCTATTCTGGAAAATGTTCCATGTGCACTTGAGAAGAATGTGTATCCTGTTGCTTTTGGGTGTAGAGTTCTGTAGATGTCTGTTAGGTCCATCTGTTCTAGTGTGTTGTTCAGTGCCTCTGTGTCTTTACTTATTTTCTGTCTGGTTGATCTGTCCTCTGGAGTGAGTGGTGTGTTGAAGTCTCCTAAGATGAATGCATTGCTGTCTATTTCCTCCTTTAATTCTGTTAGTATTTGTCTCACACATGCTGGCGCTCCTGTGTTGGGTGCATATATCTTTATAATGGTTATATCTTCTTGTTGGACTGACCCCTTTATCATTATGTTATGTCCTTTTTTATCTTTTGCTACTTTCTTCGTTTTGAAGTCTATTTTGTCTGATACAAGTACTGCAACACCTGCTTTTTTCTCTTTGTTGTTTGCATGAAATATCTTTTTCCATCCCTTCACTTTTAGTCTGTGTATATCTTTTGATTTGAGGTGAGTTTCTTGTAGGCAGCATATAGATGGGTCTTGCTTTTTTATCCATTCTGTTACTCTGTGTCTTTTGATTGGTGCATTCAGTCCATTTACATTTAGGTGATTATTGATAGGTATGTACTTATTGCCATTGCTGGCTTTAGATTCGTGGTTACCAAGGGTTCAAGGGTTGCTTCTTTACTATCTAACAATCTAACTTAACTTTTTTGTTAAGTTATTGTAAACACAGTCTGATGTTTCTTTATTTCTCTCCCTTCTTATTCCTCCTCCTCCATTCTTTCTATAGTAGGTGTTTTATTCTTTGCCTTTAGTTAGTATTTGGATGGTCTGCTTTCTTGCTATGATTTTTTTTTCTCTGGTGACATCTTTTTAGCCTTAGGTGTGCTTCCATCTAGAGCAGTCCATTTAAGATATCCTGTAGTGGTGGTTTATGAGAGGCAAATTCTCTCAACTTTCATTTGTCTGGAAATTGTGTAATCCCTCCATCATATTTAAATGATAATCGTGCTGGATACAATATTCTTGGTTCGAGGCCCTTCTGTTTCATAACGTTAAATATATCATGCCATTCTCTTCTGGCCTGTAAGGTTTCTGTTGAGAAGTCTGATGATAGTCTGATGGGTTTTCCTTTGTAGGTGATCTTTTTTCTCTCTCTAGCTGCCTTTATTACCCTGTCTTTATCTTTGATCTTTGCCATCTTAATTATTATGTGTCTTGGTGTTGTCTTCCTTGGGTCCCTTGTGTTGGGAGATCTATGAGCTTCGGTGGACTGTGAGACTACTTCCTTCCCCAGCGAGGGAAAGTTTTCAGCAATTATTTCTTCAAAGACACTTTCTATCCCTTTTTCTCTCTCTTCTTCCTCTGGTACTCCTATAATGCGAATATTGTTCCGTTTGGATTGGTCACACAGTTCTCTTAATATTCTTTCATTCCTAGAAATCCTTTTATCTCTCTCTGCCTCAGCTTCTCTGTATTCCTGTTCTCTGATTTCTATTCCATTAACAGTCTCTTGCATCTCATCCATTCTGCTGTTAAGCCCGTTGATCGCTTGTCTGATTTCTGCATTGTCTTTCCTCAGTTCCCTCACTTCCTCCCTCAGCTCTTGCACATTTCTCTGTAGGTCCATCAGCATGGTTATGACTTTATTCTGAATTCTTTTTCAGGAAGACTGTGCATTTCCATCCCTTCAGACTCCCTCTCTGGGGTTGTCTGGTTGATTTTGGTCTGAACCATATTCCTCTGTCTTTTCATGGCTATAGAATTGGTCACTGATAGTTGCCACGTATGTCAGCTGGGCTCTTTAAGACCACCTCTTGGGGTGCCGTGTCCTCTCGGATGTAGCTGCACGCTGTGCGCTTTCCTGTGTATTCTCGTCTGTCTTTTAGGAATAGATGTATTTGCTGTGTTTTCGTAGATAAATATAGTGTTGGGAGGAGGTTTCTGCTGCCCTGCTCACACCGCCATCTTCCCGGAAGTCCTCCTCTGCCAATTTTTAATAGTGTTATTTCCTTTCTGGGTGTTGAGGCATGTGAGTTCTTTATATATTGTTAACCCCTTGTCGGATATGTCATTTACAAATATATTCTCCCATACTGTAGGGTGCCTTTTTGTTCTGCTGATGGTGTCCTTTGCCACACAGAAGCTTTTTGGCATGATGTCGTCCTATTTGTTCATTTTTTATTTTGTTTTCCTTGCCCGAGGAGATGCGTTCAGGAAAAAGTTGCTCTTGTTTATATTCAAGAGTTTTTGCCTATGTTTTCTTCTAAGAGTTTTATGGTTTCATGACTTATATTCAGGTCTTTGATCCATTTTGAGTTTACTTTTGTGTATGGAGTTAGACAGTAAGCCAGTTTCATTCTCTTGCATGTAGCTTTCCAGTATTTCCAACACTAGTTGTTGAAGAGGCTGTCATTTCCCCATTGTATATCCATGGCTTCTTTATCATATACTAATTGCCCATATATGTTTGGTTTTATATCTGGGCTCTCTAGTCCGTTCCATTGGTCCACAGTCTGTTCTTGTGCCAGTACCAAATTGTTTTGAT
This sequence comes from Smutsia gigantea, assembly GCA_032199065.1. Taxonomy (NCBI): domain Eukaryota; kingdom Metazoa; phylum Chordata; class Mammalia; order Pholidota; family Manidae; genus Smutsia; species Smutsia gigantea. The sequence continues at coordinate 62,557 of JAVSCE010002568.1, read as the reverse complement.
TACTGTGGCTTTGCTGTGCTGTATTAATTTTTAATAAATCACTGGATTCTGTTAACATTTTCCTAAGAATTTTTGTATCATGTCATGAGAGATAGTGATCTAGAATTAAAGGGTGTTCCACAGACTAGCAACATGAGTATCAACTGGGAGCTAGTTAGAGATGTGAACTCTTCAGCCCTACTAAATTAGAATCTCTGTCTTAATAAGAAACTCATATGATTCATACACCATTTAAGTTTGCAAACAAACTTATCTGTATGATTTTTCAGTATAGCTAGAGTGTTTTTGTCCTTTTATTTTTTTTCCTCTGGTTTATCTAAAGTTTTGCTTCCCCTAGGAACTGATTTAACCATTTTTCCTCCAACTGGTGAAAAGAACAATGCAACCTTTTAATATTTTTGGCCTACTTAAAGCTCACCTTTAGTAATATTTGGTCCTTTATCCTTCTACCTGGAGATCTAAAATCAAAGGGTATCACCTGCATTGCACTTTTCTTCACTTTAGCTGGCACAACCAAAATAAGCCAGGGAAGCCAGCAAACCAGTCCTTATAGGGTTAGATCTAACATTTCAATTCCACAGATGACTTCTGCCTCTCTCAACAGCAGCTGAGCCATTGTTTTACACCACTGGTAAGGTAACTCCATAACCACCTAGGCACCAAGGATTTATTATACTAACAGCTGCTCCTTCCTTTTCCCAAACAATGCTTTTGCCATATTTCAGTGAATCTTTGATGTTCGTGAATCCCACTTCTGCCACCAGATGTGCCAGAGGTTCCCAAAACCCATTCCCAGATTCAGTGATTCTTCAGAAGACTCACAGGATGCAGCATTTAGTCATATTCATGGCTGTGAATCATACAAGATAAAGGATACAAAAGCATCAAAGGGAAAAGATGCATGGGGTAAAGTCCAGAAGAAACCAGGCACAAGCTTCCACGAGTCTTCTCCAGTGGAATCACCTAGGATGTGATTAACTCTTTCAGCAGTGAGTTGGGACAACACATGTGAAACGTTTCCTACCAGGGAAGCTCATTAGAGACCAGTGCCCATGGTTTTTACTGGGGGCTGGTCATTTTAGGCACCTTCTGTCTAGCATGCACCAAAATTCCAGACTCCCAGAAGGAAAGCAGGTGTTCAGCATAAACTGTATTGTTCACATAAACAGTTTAGGCACAGTGAGACAGTATTGTCAGGGAATGGTGGGAATCTTCCCGAAATCCAATTTCCCAAATGCCAGCCAAGGCCAGACTTGCAAGCAGGCTGTTGGACAGCAGTCTCAGGCCTGCTGTAATGATGTTGTGTCTTTGGAATTTGTTGCGACTTACTTTGTGGTATAATATGTGATCCATTGGGAAATATAACAAGAAATCTTATGCCTAGAAAATAATAAAAAATGATGTATAGTCTTTTCAGATGCAGGGGATCTACCTATTAAATCAATCTTGTTAATTATGTTACTCAAATCTTTATGTTTACCATTTTCTTTTTTTGATCTGTCAGAATCTGAGAGAAGAATGTTAAAATCTTCTACCATGATTGTGAATATGTTGGTTTCTTCCTTTAATTCTATCAACTTTTGCTCTTTATATTTCATGGTGTGTTGTTAGGTGCAGGCAAACACATACCATTATATCTTGTTAGTGGATTATTCCTGTTCTAAGTTTGTCATCATTTTACAGTCAGCCTTTCTGTGTCATTTTGGTTTAGATATGTCTCTTGAAACAGGATGTATATCTGCATCATTAAAAATGCCATCTTTGTATCTCCATTTTCAGTGTATTTATTGTGATTGCTGCATATTTGGACTTATGACACGAAATTATGTGTCTTATAAACTTTCCTGAGCTTCTTATCTCTTTGCCTGCATTCTGCATATTCTTTCACCCATTTTTTCCAGTGAGCGTTTATTTTGGGGTCTCTTGGCTTCACCTCCCACTTACCAGTTTGATTCCACTTTCCATTTCTGGCCCTCTGAATCGTCCTTGCCTTTCTATTTGTGAGTTCAGCCATGTTTTTTTCTGTATCATTTCTATGTATTTGTGGGGGGTTTTCAGTCCACCATTTGTGCTCAAACCACCATTTTGACTGAGAAGTCGTCTTTCAACTTTTATTCACCTTCTTTAGATTTCCTGAACTCTGGTGGAAATAGTACTCAGAATTAATATTCTCAGTATACTTTTAAAGAGAAAGAAAGGTCTTTAAAATTTCTTATTTCTTAGAGTATTTTTTAGTTATAGGGAAACGGTAGTAGAAGAGTAACTGTCTTGTTAGATATGCCACATAAATAACAAAATACTTGAAGCAAAAAAAAAAATGTCCAGCTAAAGAAACTTCAAAAGCAGTGATCCAGGTCCAGTGAAAAAATACTGAAAAAACTGGAAGAGCCTCCAGGTGGCTGTAAAAGGCAGTCCCGTCAGTGGGGTGTGGAGGAGCTCACGACTCAAGTAGATCAACTGGCGATTTCATAAGCTGATATGTATCTACTGTGATACCTACTTAAAAAAGACAAAAAAAAAAAAAGAATTGTTACAGTAAGAAAGCACTTTGAAATAAAATTGGGAAGCCATAATAAGTTATATATGCTGTAGAACAGTGTTTCTCACAGTGTGTATATCATTACGCAGTGGGTAATAGTGGGAAAACTAGCATTACAATGTGTGGATTTAAACCCCAGGAGCATTGCTAACCCACATGGAGAAGTTATATAACTTGTAAGCCCAATTTTCCCATCTGTAAAATGGGAATTGTGGTTCCTACCTTAGAGAATTATTATGGAACTAAAAGGAGGTAATGCATATTAAAATGTGTAATAGAGCACCTGATACATAATAGATAGTGAATAAGTGGTAGCTATTAAAATTATTGAAATGGAGTCCACAGATGGCAGCCCCAGAATCATTGAGGAGGAGGAGGAGGTGGCAGTAGCGAGTGTAGACTAGGGATTCTGGAAACTTGGCTGTGAAAAGACAGAGAAAAGTCAACCAAGATCAAGGTTACCATTTATCCAATGGCATCTGCTCACTCTGTGTCTCTGTGTCACATATTGGTAATATTTAAATTGATGCAATCTCATGAAAAAACTAGTGAATGAGGAGTTGCTTCTTATGGATGAACAAAAAGATTGGTTTCTGGACATGGAATCTACTGTGAAGATGCTATGAAGGTTGCTGAAATGGCAACGAAAGACTTAAGATATCATATAACCTTTTTGGTTCTACCAGTGTCTGCCAGTTCAACTTGTTATTAATCTTATGTCAGATAATCAAATATTATGTAGCTCTGTAAAATGCCAAAGTGAACAGAAAGAGTTAAAATTTTATGAAACCTGAGTTGAATGTTTCAAGAAGTTGAGTGGCTACAACCAAAATTGCAGCTGAAATAAATTCAAGTAAAACTAATGTAAAGCATTGGGAGAAAAATCCCAGTAGCAAAATTTAGGATTCTGCACCTAGATAGCTCTAAAGAATTTGAAACTAGAAATTATAGATGTCACAACACTTTATGCCAGGTGCCTGGCCTTTCCAACAAAGAAAGGAGCTGGGGGCACTCACACTTAAAAAGTCAAAACTTTTGTTCAACATCAGAAATTTAGTGAATGAGTGTCCATTTATATTTTAAGTTAAAATAAAATCATTTTTAGGATTCCCTGCTGAACCTCACTTGAATGGCTGAGAGGCCATCTGCTATGTCTGTCGTTGTACTTATTCACAGCCACAAGGACATGAATGTGCAGAAAATAACAGAGTTCCAAAGATCCAGAGATGCCCTCCAAAATTGAGATGTTAAAAATCTTTAAGTTTATACAGCTGAGAGCTATGTTGTTAATGGTCAGTAGCCTCCTTTAACAAGAAGCTTTTATTTGTCATAGCACAGGCACAAAGTCCTCTTTGGAAGTATGTGGCTTAGAATAGTGTTTTTGAAACTATGGGTTGTCAAATAAATGTAGTGGTTCATTAAACAGGATAGAATAGCAAGCAGAGTGTATCACAAGTTAAAAGGATTGGTTTGGAATTACATAAAACAAGTTCAGTATATACTGGCTAAGACAAAAGCTGCAGACCACTGTAGAAATAAAAGAAGCAACATATTTTTTAACTCAAATTTTATATGGCAGAACAAAAATATAAATTGGAATAAAACATAAGAGACTTTGAAGGTGAAATGACATGAAATCAAGGATTTGCTTTAACCCGTTACAGAAGAGAATGAGCACAGCAGTGTGGTATAATGATCACAGAATCTGGGGAACAGATCAGTGTTCAAGGCACCTTCCCACTTCATGTATGTTCTGTAACACACAGAACTAAAATGGGAGGAACAATGATGGCAGGTCAGGTTCTGACCACGTTTTATCTTCTGCAGTACTTTTCATTTATGTTAGGAAAACAGAGTGTAATTATAAGCAGCTCTTTAGCTTTGGAGCCCTAGAGCAGACCTGCCTGTGCTGTCGCTGTACAGGGATGGGGACTTAGGAACACCACACACCACGCACACGGGACAGAACCCTGGGCAGGACCTCCGAGCAGTACGACAGCTGTGGCTATTTCCAAATTGAAATATTTTGAACAAGTACTTTCAGAGTGTAAGAAAACCTATTCAAAATGGATTCTTTGAGTGTTTCTGAGAGTATAATAATATAAAAAATATTTTTATAGCAAGTACTACCATGAACAATGGCTCATGAATTAACGTCTTTCTTTTGTAGGCAGAACTGGAACTATGGTGTGTGTCTGCCTTATTGCCAGTGAAATATTTAAAACTGCAGAGGTATGTAAGACGTTACTGCAAACTGCCTTACGCTGACTGAATTTGCCAGTGAAACACTCACAGGCACAAAATTTAAGAGAACGATGAAAATCTCAGTAACTACGATAAATAATATTCTAATGCATTTTTTTTTTTATTAAGATGACATTGATATACACTCTTATGAAGGTTTCACATGAAAAACATTGTGGTTACTACATTCACCCATATTATTAAATCTCCCTCACACCCCATTGAAGTCACTGTCTATCAGCATAGTAAGATGCCACAGAGTCACTACTTGTCTTCTCTGTGCTACACTGTCTTCCCCGTGAACCCCGACACCATGTGTACCAATTATAATACCCCTGAATCCCCTTCACCCTCCCTCACCACCCACCTTCCTCCACTCCTCCCCTTTGGTAACCATTAGTCCATTCTTGGCGCCTGTGAGTCTGCTACTGTTTTGTTCCTTCAGTTTGCTTTGTTGTTGTACTCCACAAATGAGGGAAATCACGTGGTACTTGTCTGTTCACCTGGCTTATTTCACTGAGCATAATACCCTCTAGCTCCACCCATTTTGTTACAAATGGTAGGATTTGTTTTCTTCTTATGGCTGAATAATATTCCATTGTGTATATGTACCACCTTCTCTTTATCCATTCATCTACTGATGGGCACTTAGGTTGCTCCCATATCTTGGCTATTGTAAATAGTGCTGCGATAAACATAAGGTTGCATATGTCTTTTTGAATCTGAGAACTTGTTTTCTTTGGGTAAATTCCTAGGAGTAGAATTCCCGCATCAGATGGTATTTCTATTTTTAGTTTTTTGAGGAACCCCCATACTGCTTTCCACAATGGTTGAACTAATTTACATTCCCACCAGCAGTGTAGGAGGGTTGCTTGTCCTTTCTCTGCACCTCACCAGTATTTGTTGTTCTAGTTTTTTTGATGGTGGCCATCCTAACTGGTGTGAGGTGATATATCATTGTGGTTTTAATTTGCATTTCCCTGATAATTAGCGATGTGGAGCATCTTTTCACTTGCCTGTTGGCCATTTGTATTTCTTCTTTGGAGAAGTGTCTGTTCAGATCCTCTGCCCATTTTCTAATTGAGTTTTGAGTGTTGAGGCCTATGAGTTCTTTATATATTTTGGATGTTAACCCCTTATCACATGAGACATTTATAAATATTTTCTCCCATACTGTAGGATGCCTTTTTGTTGTACTGATGGTGTCCTTTGCTGTACAGAAGCTGTTTTAGTTTAGTGTAGTCCCACTTGTTCATTTTTTTTGTTTCCCTTGCCCAAGGCGATGTGTTCATGAAAAAGTTGCTCATGTTTATACTCAAGAGATCTTTGCCTATGTTTTCTCCTAAGAGATTTATGGCTTCATTACTTACATTCAGGTCTTTGATCCATTTCAAGTTTACTTTTGTGTATGGAGTTAGACAGTAATTCAGTTTCATTCTCTTGCATGTAGGTGTCCAGTTTTCCCAACACCAGTTGTTCAAGAGGCTGTCTTTTCCCCATTGCTTATTCACAGCTCCTTTATCATATGTTAATTGGCCATTTATATGCAGCTGGCTCCTCACTCCGCCCACAGAGCAGAGAGGCTGTGGGTGACATACAGGCCCAGCACTCTCGTTCCACCATCTTCTTTTCTGATTTGAGACACACAGGTTATGAAAATGGACAGCATTTATCAAACGATAGGTCTTAGTCTATCAGTGAGTTGTAAAATCAACACACTGGGTACCCTTTTTAAAAAATAAAATGTTTTAGATTAGATATTATATATAAATGTTGTAGATTATCAAAAGGCAAGTATTGTTTTGTGATACTTTTGTTTCACTTTGTGTGTGGGGGGTGAGTCAGAGGGTATGTGCATGTCGGGGGTTATGTGTGAAGGGTATGTGTGTGTGGGTATGGGTGTCAGGTGTATGTGTGGGGTGTGTGTGAGGGGGTATGTGTGGGGGTTGGAGTATGTGTGTGGGGAGGATGTGGGGGGTCTGTGTGGGGGAGGGTGTGTGTGGGTGTGTAAAAAGCCTTGATACAGCTTTTGTGAGTTTCATTTAATTTTGGATAGCCTCTTCCCAAAGAATAGCAACCTAAGGAAGTGGCACACTCTTAGGAATGTTAAGAACACCTTGTACAGAGAGCAGGTGAGCCGTGACTGGGTTGTCCCCTTTTCTGTAGGACAGCCTTTATTACTTTGGAGAACGACGAACAGATAAAAGCCTCAGCGCTAAATTTCAGGGGATAGAAACTCCTTCTCAGGTAAGTTTTCTTTTTAAAAATGGGTTCTCTTGGGGGTCTGGTAAGATTGGCCTCAGTTATCTCAGACTCTTTGGTGATGAAGTGGCAGCACTTGGGTGTCTGTGATGGGCATCCCTCCCAGAGGTGGAGAGGCTCTGCCTCTGCTTTGCAAGCACAAGTTCTCCCCAGAGGACCCTGCTTTCCATTTTATATTGGTTACCGTTTACAGAGTTCAGGAGTTGGTTCCCTTCCCAAAGTAGGAAGGTCTAATTCCTAACGTTCCAGAACTTCTGAAGATCATCTAAGGTCAGCCGCCTCTTAGGCTCCTATGAAGGGAACTGAGTCTTTCACAAACCCCTACTAGGCCAATTCAACCCTTGCATAACATCACAGCTCTGTGTGTGTGTGTGTCAGACAGACAGACAGAGACCGGAGGTGCTACATTTTGAAAAAGAAAGAAAAAGGGAAATTAACATTTTTCAAAACCTATTATATACCAGACACTATTGCACTTTTACATATATTATGTCATTTAATACTCAGACAACCCATGTGAAATATATGCTATTACCATGTTTTTTCCTTTTAAAAATGTTTTAGTTTGGAAAATTTCAAACATAAACAGTCGAGACAATCATATAGTAAATCCCTCTTAGAGTCATCATACCACCTCAACAATCATTTCATCAATCATATCTCATTTGTTCCCTCCCCATTCTCCTCACACACACACACACACACACACACACACATACACACACACACACACTCCACTCTTTCTCTAAGCCTGAATTACTTTAAAGGAAATTCCAGCATCAGATCGTTTTATCCCAGAAGTATTTTAGTATAACATCTAACATAAAGACACTTAAAAAAGCTTAAAATTATTTATTATATCTAAAAATATTATACTTTAATAATGCCAAATGTCTAGACTAAATGTCTAGAAATAATTAAGTTTCCATAATTATTTTAAAATCATTGAAACACTTAGTTTGTTTCAACTGAGATCCAAACAAAGGCCACACATTTCATTTGATCTCTTAAGTCTCTTTTAGTTTATATTTCTCCCACTCCTCTTTTTTATTCCTTGTAATTTGTTTATTGCAGAAACCATGACATTTATCCTGTAGAGTTTATAACATTCTAGACTTTGCTGAGCCATGATAAGGTTTTTTTTTTGGTATCATTAATATACAATCACATGAGCAACACTGTGGTTACTAGATTCCCCCCATTATCAAGTCCCCACCACATACCCCATTACAGTCACTGTCCATCAGCGTAGTAAGATGCCAGAGAGTCACTACTTGTCTTCTCTGTGCTGTACTCCTTTCCCCTTGACCCCCCTACATTATGTGTGCTAATCATAATGCCTCTTATTCCCCTTCTCCCTCCCTTCCCACTCCCTGCCCCTGCCCCCGAGTCCCTTTCCCTTTGGCATCTGTTAGTCCATTTTTGGGTTCTGTGAGTCTGCTGCTGTTTTGTTCCTTCAGTTTTTGCTTTGTTCTTGTGCTCCACAGATGAGTGAAATCATTTGGTACTTGTCTTTCTCCATCTGGCTTAGTTCACTGAGCATAATACCCTCTAGCTCCATCCATGTTGTTGCAGATAGTAGGATTTGTTTTCTTCTTATGGCTGAATAATATTCCATTGTGTATATGTACCACATCTTCTTTATCCATTCATCTACTGATGGACACTTAGGTTGCTTCCATTTCTTGGCTATTGTAAATAGTGCTGCGATAAACATAGGGATGCATATGCCTTTTTGAAACTGGGATCCTGCATTCTGAAGGTGCATGCTTAGGAGTGGAATTCCTGGGTCAAATGGTATTTCTATTTTTAGTTTTTCGAGGAACCTCCATACTGCTTTCCACAGTGGTTGAACTAATTTACATTCCCACCAGCAGTGTAGGAGGGTTCCCCTTTCTCCACATCCTCGTCAGCATTTGTTGTTCCTAATCTTTTCTATGTTGGCCATCCTAACTGATGTGAGGTGATATCTCATTGTGGTTTTAATTTGCATTTTCCTGATGATTTGCAATGTGGAGCAGTTTTTCATGTGCCTGTTGGCCATCTGAATGTCTTCTTTGGAGAAGTGTATGTTCATATCCTCTGCCCATTTTTTAATAGGATTATTTGCTTTTTGGGTGTTGAGCATGATAAGGGTTTTATATTCAATATATCACTCAATATTCTCAACTCTATGATGGACACCAGTATGATTCCCCTTTTACAGACTGCAAAATTGACATTCAGGGAAATTAGCTTTCTGAACCAAGAACTCCAATCCAGATGTGTCAGACTCTGAAGCATGATATTGTCCGTCCTGAGCACAGCTTCTCTTTTGCATGGCCTCTTCTGTGCCGCCCCTCAGCCTGAGTGAGAGGGCTGCTGGGGAACCCTAAGGACATGTGCATGTGGCTGTGAATGGAAGCCACTTTGAGTGCAATGATGGGAGCTTTTCTGACACAACCAGCAAAAAAAGGGAAAGAAAGAAAGATGGGATAATGGTGACATAAACTCCCTGAAACCAGCTCCTCACCATCCATTTCCATCAAACCCTCAATGGCTCCAGCTGCCAGTGGCAATGAATACAAATGTTTGAACATGGCACTCAAACCTGCCATTCGATGTTTCCATCCGCTTCTTCCCCTGTGTGCCCTCACCTTCCCACACTTGGACACATTGGGACTACTTGGGGTTTCTGGGCCTTTGAACACTTTATATACATGCCAGAGCTCACATGGGTGCCTCTTCCAGGAGCCCTGTGTAGTCCTTGCTTTTTCAGTTCTCACAGCCATCGGGTTTCTTTTAGGGACGAAACTGCTTTATTCTCTAGTTATTTGAAGTGGTGACTTCTCTACCCTTTTCGCAGGTGATGCAAATCGTGGTTCGGTGCAGGCCTTTGGTGGCAGGAGTAAAGGGGATGCTAGATGTAACCCTTTCCAGGGCTCGCTGTGCTCGCCTTCCCTTCCCTACTTCTCAGCAGGGCTCAGTCGCTCTGACTGGGGTCCAGAGTCAGCACACCACAGGCTCCAGCTGAGTGCCCTCCGACTCACTGGCATAGCAGGACCAGGGCTCAGCTCAGGTCCGAGAGCTGCGCTGGCAAGGCCTCAGGGCAGTCCCCTCCACGTGGGGTGCTAATTCCCAGACACCCTCACATTCTGATCCTGCCTTACGGGCCATTCTCGGGACTACATTTCACTGACCCCTGGAGCTAGGACTTGCACAAGACTTTCTCTTGACTGCCCCTTCCAAAGGAAAGGCTAGCAGTTAATTTTATTAACACTTCCCATGGGATGGGGAAGAGTCCATGAGCTTTTAAGTCCAGCTGATTCAGTAGCAGAACTCTTCAACTTCCTATGAGCAGCTTGCCATGGGGGAAGGATCAGGCTAAGAGAGCTCCAGGGCTCCTTTCTTAAATAGAACTGGGAGAGGGGGAGTGAAGAGAGCCCAGCTGGCAGGCAAGGGGGAGAGTAGGCACCTACTCCTGGAGGCTTTTGCGCTGAGTTCACCCTGCCATGCCCTCCTGCCTGGGCTGGTGCTCTGCCCTGAAGCCCAACCCCTCCTTTAACCCCGCCCCAGCCTTTCTCACAGCCCTGCTGTAATGTCCCAGCAGTTGTGTTGGTCCTGGTTGGTCACCCCTTCATCAAAAGCAGCCTGTAAGTGCCACCTGCTCCATTCTTGTTAGTTTCCAGCAGCATGCGGTCCGTATTTTTTCTATGGCAGATGTTCAGTTGTGTGACAACATGCATTGCAGTTCCTAGTTATATAAAGGTGCCCTGTGTTTCCTTAATTAATTCTCCCCTTAACAAAACCTGTGTAAAAAAAATCAGGAACACTGGCTTACACTTTTCATCTCCACTTAAATTGAGGCTTCTGTTTTGCAGAGCAGATATGTTGGATATTTTGCAGATGTGAAAAATATCTACAACTTGACTCTCCCTCCAATAAAAGTACTCACAATAAAAGAGCTCATTATTTATTCGATTCATGGTAAGTGCTTTATGTTCCATTGGAGCAGTGGGCGGGAGGGCAGTGTTCTTCCTGCTGGTGAGGGCCGCACGCAGCTGTAGTACAGACAGCCCAGCTCTCCACTGTCTGTGCGTGTCCTCATGTCCTTGCAGCCCAGTGACTGCAGCTGTGTGGCCAACCCTTAGATGGCCTCCCCTCCCGGCCAATCGCCAAGCTGGGGCCTCCATCTCCTCTCTTTTCCCCCGTTCTCATTACTGCTCCAGCCGCAGCGCAGGGTGGGCTTTGCAGAGTGGAGCCTCCGTGGGAGGAGAGAGGAAGGGTGGGTGAGCCTGGGCACAGCTTCTTTCTCACACCCAAACCCGTTTCAGGGCTCAGCTGGCAGAGGCATCCCTATACCTTTTCTCCTCTACTCCTTTCAGAGACCCTCTTTTTCTCATATCCTAGTGTCTCCCCTTCCCTCCCCTCCTCCACCTCTAGGCCCCTCACCCCAAGTAATTCCATCAACATGCCTTAAATACCCAAACAGCAAATGAATTTCGTTGCCACAAATTCCTTTTAGAAATAACTACTGATAGTTTGCTCTGGCCCAGGCCCCATGCCTGGGTTTCCCTGCCTTAAGGAATCCTGGGTAGTGAGCAGAGGGGAAGAATAGTCCATAATTACTGACCACAGTGTTGGGGGCAAGGAGAGCTTCCTGGGGCAGCTGCTCGGTCTTCCTGGCCTGAATCTGCCCTCAGCCAGGAGTGCGAGAGACTGGGCCCTGCAGGGGTGACTTTCAAGCCCCCAGCTCTTATCAGTTACTGTTATTAGGACTAAAAATCCCTACAAACCTGGGAAGTACTGTTTACCTGCTTCAGGAAGGTGAGGAGGGATCTACTATTGCCCAGGGAGGCAGGAAAATGGATCAGATCATCCGTCTCTGGGCTTTGAGAAAGAAAGAAAGGGAAGGGTGGGCAGGGGAAATGGCCTGGAGTCCCACGTCTCTGTTTCTGCATCATGGAACTGCCCGGCTCACCCCTGGGAGGTGGGAATGCAGGGATGCATCAGCACGGGTGGGTCGGGCCTCACTTTCCTGCCAGAGGTGCAGCAGGGGGCACTGCTTCTGATTCCTAAAGCAACAGCCGGACTGGGCCAGGGGGAGGGCCTGGCGCTGGTTCTCATGGGTGGCGTGGTGCTACATTGGCACCCACCCAGACAGCCTCGTGCTCTCAGCCTTCTGAGGAGTCACACAAAATAAGATCTAGGCATACTTTGTAAAAACATTTTGTCCAATTATTCAGAAATAAAAGAATCCTTTAAAATATATAAAAAAACTGCATAGTCAAAAAAATTACAATGAGCTAAAATATAAAATGCTTTTTTCAAATTATGGGTATATCCACCCATATTTTATTATCAATGTATGAAAAACAAGAAACTAATAATAGTGGTTACCTATATGGGGCTGGAGAACCAAAAAGGTGGAGAGTGACTAAGAGGGAGACTTTTCACTTCGTGTCTTTTTAGCCTTTATTTTTAAATCACTTAATACACTTAAATCACTTTTTTAAGTGTGTAATGTGTGAGAATTAATTTTAGTTTACACATCAGTGCCCTTCTTGCCGTATGGTAAGTATTTGGCCTTGTTGACTTGCACACGAAGGCCCACATCAGTGACATTTCTGCAAATGGACTGGGGCAGAGGGGAACTGCTTCCTAACAACAGCGTAATAATATGGTTTTAGTGAAAACAAAATTCAATGAGAGCAAAAACATAATATGAGATGAACAGTCAATAATGATTAATATATGACTCAGAATATTTGCTTTGGTTCTGTACCATTAGTTCTGTGCATATATTTAAGTGAAACATGCAAAGTTGAAAGGAAAATAATGAAAACTATTTAAAGGCTCAAGAAACCAGCCCTTTGAGGAAATGCTAAGGGAAATAGTCATTTGAATTGAAAAGAGGGGAAAAAACTATTTGTAGATCTACACTGAACAGCACAAGAATGTTCAGCGATAGCTAGTCTGTGTTTTCATAGAGACTGTGCTAGGAACTGGACTTACATAGGGTTGGGAGGAATGTAGGCTACTTCCTGTTTAGAAGCATCATGATTAGGAGTCTGAAGAAAGCACCACATTGGCAAGAAAAGTTGCAAGTCACTTTCCCTTATTCTTTTCTAGAAAAATTCTGTCTTAGATGTTGAGCTATACATCTTTTTTTTTCTTCACACTTATAAATTCTGTTTAAGAGACAGAATTGGGCTTGGAGCTTTGTCTTCCAAAGAGAGGAATCCACACAACAATCAAATGATTCAATATTGATGCATTGTTAGTGGGAATAATGTTTTCTCTTATTAATCCAAAATGTTAATCAGCGAGACATTTTGACCTTGCAGGAACCAGCCTAACTTTTTCGTTTCACTTAGGTGTTGGAAAAGGCAATGGAAATGATCTAAAAGTACAAATATCAATGCAGCAAACGACCGTCTTTTCCTGTTCTGCTTCCGAAAACTGTATGGTAAGAGAAAGCATGGGGACTTCAAATTCTGGTGTTTGTTTTAAATCTCAATGTTGAATCAGCATGTTGACCTCCCCAAACCATTGTTCATCACAAAGAGAGGCCATGTGGCCTCCTGGTTACCAATCAATTCGGTGGCCCTGGGTTCGGAGGCAAGTCAGAGCTAAATTAAATTCATCGTTCAAGGTCGTTTTTTCAGGGCATCTTCCAGAATATGTTTTCAGTTCAGAGTGTTGCTTTGCCTTCCATTTTTCCACAAATGCCAACCACGTTCGCAGGGCTCCATCAGAGTTTAAATTCATGCATGTATCTGGTCATTTTTAGCCATATTCTCTTCTTCTTGGTCATTTTATTATATGGCACTGAACCTGAAATTTTAGTCTGCATGAAAATCACCTAGGAGAAATGCAGATTTCTAGGTTGCACCCCAAAAGTGTGATTCAGGAATCTAGAATGAGGCCCAGGAATCTCTAGACTTAGTGACGTCCCAGGTGAGTGCAGCTCGGACACCCCGTGGGACCACTCTGTGAGGGGCAGTGCGAGGCGGTATGGGCTGGGCAGGAATCTTCACCCAAAGCCTTCTTTCATGGGTCTAAGAATACAAACTTTCAAAATTCTCTCAGGCTTTTGTGTCTACCTCTCCTGTTGCCATTCTTTTTCCAGTGCGTCTTTTTGGTCCCCACTGAAGACACTCACCCAAGCCTGATCCTTGGCTTTCTGTTTTTATCCCCCGCACACCCCTCTTCTTGGTTCCACTTGTCTGTTCCACTGCTTTAAACTACTTGTTTTCCTCTCACTCACACATGTTTATGCGCGCCCGCGGTGTGGTAGGTGCAGGAGCTGCAGCACGGACAGTCCTTGCCCCACAGTTCAGACACAGCCATCAATCCAGATTCAGCAAACCAGCTTTTCCCCTGCTTCTCTCACTCAGGCCCTAAACTTGGTATTATCTTTGGTGTTCGCTTTGCTTTAGCCCCCTAAATCCAGCTAGTCAACCTGTGTATTATGCCTGGGAAATCTCTCTTTACTCTCACCTTTTCTGTTTCCAGTCAGGATCTCATTAGCTCATGCCTGGATTTCTACATTGGTTCCCTTACCTTTTATTTCCCTTACACAATGCAGTGGGGCCCTGCAGTATGCACCCTGAAATACCACTCTTATTGTGAAAAGCTGGAGGTAGGACAGGAGCACACTGTAAGCTCAAGGTCAAAGCCAGTTAACATCTTCGGCTCAATGTTCTTATCTGTAAAAAACAGATTACATCGCAAGTGTTGTGAGAATTAAATTAGATAATATATTTATTGAAGTTGCTTTGTGAGCCGTAAATCACCCAAAAATGTCATATGTGGTACTTATCAGACCACTTTGTCAGATAGGTAACACCCACTGTATACTTCAACAGCTGCATTCTCATCCCCCGGGTTCTTAGACTAGCTCTATCAGGCCTGAGCTGATTTCCATAAGGAACTTGACCTGCAGACTCCATTCCAGGCGAACTGGGTCCCCTCTGGCCCTTGAACACAGCACTCATTTCCACTCCATGTTTTCACTGGTCTTCCTGCCCTAGCGCCCCACCCCATCTCCCCCATCTCCCTGCCAGCAGCCCCGCCTGAGCTGCGCTCCCTTCAGAGCGTCTCTTCATTTAGCAGATCCTCCCGGGCCCCTCACTCCGTGTCACTTCCAGGAAGCCTTCCCGTTCTCTACCGCCCACTAACACCCATAGAGCACACAGGTGCACAGTCTTCATCAAACAGCTTGACACGTGACGATGCGCCATTCCTCGTGTGTGACCCCCGGGAGCATCAGTGAGTCTGCACCTGCTTTTGCGTTGTCTGCAGGGCCTAGCACAGACCTTTCTCATGTGGGTGCCACTAGTTTACAAGGGCCAGTCAGTAACAAATACTCAACGCACTTCCAAAGTTGCCCATTCCAGAAATGACCTACCTTTGGTCACTCTATCATCAGTCTATGGACAAGGCCTGTGATCCCATCAAAAACGTGTTGATAAAACCTGACCGATCATGCCCTGCATTCTGAGTGTGAATGCTGACTTCAAAATACAGCTTCTTAGTATTTTCCCAACATTCAGCAGTAATGCTTACTTGGTTAAGTGCTAATGGAAAATACTTTGCTTTTCAACAGCACCTCACCATACCCCTAAAATGTGCTAGCCTTTTAAAAGTTTAAACAAGAGTATTTCAACTTTATAGAAATAATGGTAACATTTATTTATACCTCTGGTGTCAGGGTGAGACTGAAAGTCCCTGCTTGATAAGCACAGGAGGTTTTAATGACATGGACTTCCCTGTTACTATTTTATTGTTAGCTAGGTTGATAGTTGTGAATTCTGTGTGCTCATCTGCAGATAACTCATGATGTTGAAGCAAACAGAGTAATATTTAACCTGGTCGGCTGTCCACCTCTGTATAATGATGTGAAAATGCAATTTTTCTGTCCGGTGAGTAATCCAGAAACAACCTACGTCCATATTCTCTGGTTTTTGAGTGATTCTCGTTTGGGATCTCCTAGGCTACAACTTCCAAGGGAGATGATAGAGGTCAACCCCTAGCCCAGGAGGGGGAGGAAAACAAGACAGACATGTAACAAATGTTTTAAAGAGAAGAACATATGTGATTTTAAAAATTTTGCTCATTTTTTCTTAAATTCTATACAATTTGTATGTATTCATTTTCAAATAAAGAAAAATACAAAAACCCAGATGTTAAAAAAATGAAGGAATGTTGTACTGCATGGCAGTGATACTTTTGTTCAGTATCTTTAAAACATATTGCTCCCCATAATTCCTCAAATACATTAAAATGAGGGAGATTTTACTTTCCTCTGAATTGATACAGTAAATTACAAAAAGTATTTTTAATCCAATACTTACTTCATGAAAAATGAGGATGTCTGAGTATTATTCTGTTCATAACAAATTTCTAAGCCTCAGTCATTTCAATTCATTGTCCTATTAAATCACCAGCCAGAACTGCCAACAAGTAATTATATTGGTCAATTTAAAACTTATATCCTGGGTCCTCCTTGACCCCTGCTTGCTCCCTGTTGGGGGAGAACCAATTAAACACTGAGATTGTAACTGTGTGGAAGCAAGTGCCCTGGACAGCTCCCCAGCTGGCTGGTGACCCTGGAATAATGGAGCCAGTAGGAATTCCCTCTCGGTCAGTGGTCTCTAAGCAGAAGTGCTATTGAGCAGTCCCACCTGGGGAGATCTCCCTGCACTCGGCCAGGCAAGGGTTCTTGACTCTGATGGAGAAAGAATTCTCAAGCAGGTTGGACGAGTGCAGGTAAGGAAGGAATTCATTAAAGCGAGAGGAGCAGGGAAAGGCAGCTGCCTTACAGGCCGCAGAGAGCAGGGAGGAGCAGAGGGAGGAGAGGGAAGCTCACTGAGCTCCTGCTTGGCATGGAGCAAATGCCTTGCCAACTCCTGAAGCAGGGGTCACCTAGCTTCCAGTGTCCACTTGACTCTGCACAGCATGGGAACTAAGTCCCTACTATCCAGGATTTGGGGAAGCTGCAGAGCACTGGATGGAGTGAGATTGTATTCTAAGAACTTCCCAAAGCAAAGAAAGGAGATTTTCGGGCAGGCTGCTAAAGAGCATGATCGTATGGCCACAGTCCTGCCCGGGTCACCGAGGGGACAGGAGCTTGCAAGCCCAATCAGGGCTCTCAGTAGCCCTTCCCTGCTTGTGTGGAGTAGGACACAGAGAGAGAGAGACTAGTGCTTACGTCTAGAAAATAGAATGAAACAGCAAAATAACAAAGATGCTTACCACGGGGACAAGTGTTGAAGAGCACAAAGACATAACCAATAAGCTGAGCAGCAGGGTTTTATTTACAAAGTACACACGCAAAGGAAAGGAAGCGCAGGCAGCCTCAGAGGGGAGCTGGTGTGTTTAAGGGCTTAGGATTTGGGATTTTAAGGAGTTCAAGAATCGAGTAAAGGGCCGATGAAGCACTGTGGTCTCACGATGTCTCCCTCAGGTGAGAGGCATGTCACCATCCATAGGCAGTCCTCTAGATATTCTGTAAGATAAACAACACATGGGATTTCTTGGTCATGTTCTTCTCCAAGATAATGGCTACCCTCAAGCAGTGGGGACATAGCATTTAGGACTGCTTGCCCCACCTTAAGGTAGGGTTGGTTACTGGCTGATTACCATAAAATGTTAGGAAGCTTACCTCCTAAATCCCTGGGTTTTTAAAAAATGGAGTCCCTCCTGTTCTTCCTATTTATACCTCTGCATTTTTCATCAGTCCGGAAAAACTAATCAGGATACTCCTCCCACATCCCTGCCCCACCTCAGAAGCACCCAGCGTCAGGGGCAGCACAGGCCTCGGGGATGTTGATAATATCTAGCCCTTGTGATTTTCAAGGGCCACAAGATGGAAGCACTTTCCAAAATTTTAGTTTCTTTCATCCTTAATGATGGTTAATTACCCAATGCAGCTGTTCCTTGTAGAAATGGATGACATACTTTAGCAGGAGTAGGCACAGGTCCTTAGCAGATTGTTTAGCACTGTCTAAACCAGATTAAAAGTGTCTGATTTATAAATATCTTAGAAAAGATGCATTTCCTTGAAAATTTTTATAGAAACAGCAAGAAAAAGGAACAGCAATGTCTTCAAGCCCCTCCCTGGGTTGGGTGAAGCCTGCTTAGTGTGCACAGTTGTTTGATAAATACAGAAAAAAAAGGAATTTGAATCCCTTTGGGATTAGTTCTTGGTATCCATTTCACTATGAAAACTAACCTCTATTTTTTCAACATGTCTTTTTTAGGGTCTTCCTAAATACTATGACAACTGCCCATTTTTCTTCTGGTTCCATACATCTTTCATACAAAATAACAGGTATGGTGAGCATATAATCCAGGAGAAACAGCTTAATCTTCCATGTCCGTGTAAGGTGCGGTGGCAAGTCTTGTGCTGATCACCAGGAATTCAGTTTGTAGAAACCAGAAAGCCCTCGGGTTGCCATTGCTCTTTACCTCACCCACCTTCACCTGGCTGTTTTAAAAATAAAGCTGTTCTTGAGACCCCCGTTGCACTTTCCTCAGGCCCACGCCATGGACGGCAGCGTAAGTTACAGTGCATTGTAGGCAGACCTTGAGTGCGCTAGTAACACCCTCCCGTGGGAGTTTAGTGGGCCTGCCAGTACCTTGCATATGGCAGGTTATCAGCACGTGTTGCTTCATTGATGACTAACCGCCACCTAATCCCACGCCAAAGGGAGGGAGGTAAGGGGGGAGGCCTCAGCTACTTTAAATCTGGTGGCACACTTACATCTAGGGTGTAAGTTCTGAGGCACAATCTATACCAGTGAAGACACCCTTAAAAACTCATTGGTTTAGTCATCTCCCATTTAAAAATGATTTTCTAGTCACTGAATTGGGCAACCTTTTTTAAAAGTAATTATTGATTTTGAAATTATTATTACAAAGAACCTTCCAACATATCTGGAAACTCATTCTTGAGTCTAGAGGTTTTCCATTTAAGGAGCATTTGTTCTTCAGTGCTGAAACTGAGATCACTAGTATCACCGTACCATGTAATACAAAAGGAAAAATACTCAAAAATTATCACACAGGTGAGTTTTGAAGTAGTTATTGTATGTGGCATGAATCAATTGGTCTCATTACATACAACCCTGGCCTTTTCTTCCAATGTGAACCACATCAAATCACACAAGTCCAGCAAGGGAACGGCCAACCCAGCACCTGGCCTACACACCGGCGCTGTACACACATTGATTCAGTGCCTCTTGATAGAGTGAACTTTGGATTTGATGGAAAATTTTTACTGACTTTTTCCCCTGGATCTATACAAACATTGACTCATAAATAAGCAAAATTCTGTCAAATAGAGGTCAGTGTGGAACTTCATTTGGTGCTACGCTCAGAAGTGGTTCTTGTTAAAGGACACACTTGTTTCCTTAAAACACCATGTTCATTTGGAGGGGCAAAAAGACCATTCTTCTCTTTACTCTTACATGTTCCTAAAGATTTAACATTTAAATTTCCATATACTTTTTTATTAGTTTTTATTAGTTACAAGATTGTCAACTAACCAAAAATGCCAATTTCTCAGTTTAAAAGATAGCATTTCTTACTGGGCTTTATACACATCTAGTCTCTCTGGTTGATTTCTATCACATACAGTATTTGTTTTATTGAAACCCAGATGTCCATAACTCCATAAAAGGCAATGTTAAAAGAACCCATGATATGTCACTACTGATGAGTTTGTTACTAAACATTATTTTGCTTGTTGCTAGAGAAAGTGGGAGAGTAGAGATGCAGAAACGGAGCTGAGCCTACACATGGCCAGCAATGCCCCACTGCATAGCCGTAAAGTAAGCTGTAATAATTTTTCTCTATTCTAGGCTTTATCTTTCAAGAAATGAACTTGATAATCTCCATAATCCCAACACATGGCAACTTTACCATCCAGAATTTGCGGTTGAGATCTATTTTGATGAAGTCTTAGCTGGTACGTAATTAAGTGCCGTCCCCCTTCTAGGACAGAACCACATTCTTCACAATCCCTGCTACTTCCTTAATCTTCTGAGCCTACTTCCCCACTAGCATCCTTGTTTACACACATGTACATATGTTTTTAGAAACCTGTTAAATGCATGCAAGATAAAACGTCAATGGCGGCAGAGTTCTGGAAAGATGGTGGCATGAGTATGGCGGCAGAAATCTCCTCCAAAAACCATATATATTTGTGAAAATACAACTATTTCTAAAGGAGACACCAGAAGATACAGTACAACAGCCAGGCTACAGCTACGTCTGTGAGAACTCAGTGCCTCACGAAGCAGGTAAGATACAAAGCTGTGACCCGGCGAGACCTGAGCACTCCCCCAACCCAGTGTACTGGCAGGAGGAAAAGAATCAGAGTTGGGAGGGAGTGGAAGCACAGGACTGCTAAATAACCAGCCCTGGTGATCTGCACCGGGAGCACAGACACACATCACATGGTGTACTGGAGATTAGAGAAACGGAAGGGCAGGATCCGAGATGGAGACTGCAAGCCGGTCCCCACAGCTGGCTCCCCTGGGAGAAAAGAAAAGCGGACGCTTTCTTAAAAGTCTTAAAGAGACAAGGGCCCAACAGCAGAACAAAATCATCCCAGCGCACTCAACCCACAGGCTGGGAATCTTGAGGAACTTTGGGCCCCCTAACCAGCTGCCGGGTAAAGCAGCCCCAAAGCCCCTCACAGAGATAAGCAGCCTGCCATTTATTCCCCCCAGTTGGCATGGCGGTGGATCCGCCACAGCTGCAGAACAGCAGGAGAGCGGCCCCGCCCACAACAACTATACAGAATCCTCTCCCAGCAGGCGTGCAGCTAACCAGGAAAGGCTGCACAGACTCTCCTCCCAGCAGGCACACAGCTAACCAGGAAGGGCCACACAGAATCTCCTCCCGGCAAGTGTGCAGCTAACTGGGAAGGGCCGCAGAAGCCAGGGTAAGGGCCGAAAGGAACCAAGGGGTGCAGAACGCACCTGGCGTGGCTGCAAACCCCCGCAGTGCTCTAGGCTAGTCTGAGGGTAGCCCTGTCCACGGTAGTTTAGGGGATTATCCCAGAGACTGCCTCCCAGTGTGCAGGTAACTGGCACAGGCGGTAGAGAAGGGCAAGGAGAACAACAAGCATGAAGGGACTTTTTCTCCCAGCTGACACACGTGGCACCTGCCTGTGACCACTTCTATTGCCGTGAAAAGACAGAAGAATATGGTCCAGTCAAGACTCACCCAGACAACCCCAGAGAGAAGGCCAGGTGGGATAAATTTAAACAATCTTCCTGAAAAAGAATTCAGAATAAAAGTCATAACCATGCTGATGGATCTACAGAGAAATATGCAGGAGCTAAGGGAGGAAGTGAGGAGAGATATTACAGAAAAGAAACGATCAATTGATGGGCTGAGGAGCAGACTAGAAGAGGTGCAAGAGACTGTTAATGGAATAGAAATCAGAGAACAGGAGTACAGAGAAGCTGAGGCAGAGAGAGATAAAAGGATCTCTAGGAATGAAAGAATATTAAGAGAACTGTGTGACCAATCCAAACAGAATAATATGCACATAATAAGTGTCCCAGAAGAGGAAGAGAGAGAAAAAGGGATACAAAGTGTCTTTGAAGAAATAATTGCTGAAAATTTCCCCAAGCTGGGGAAGGAAATAGTATCTCAGACCATAGAAGCCCACAGATCTCCCAACACAAGGGACCCAAGGAGACCAACACCAAGACATATAATAATTAAAATGGCAAAGATCAAAGATAAAGACAGGGTATTAAAGGCAGCCAGAGAGAGAAAAAAGATCACCTACAAAGGAAAACCCATCAGGCTATCATCAGACTTCCAACAGAAACCTTACAGGCCAGAAGAGAATGGCATGATATATTTAACACAATTAAACAGAAGGGCCTTGAACAAAGAATACTGTATCCAACACGATTATCATTTAAATTTGAGGGAGGGATTAAACAATTCCCAGACAAGACAAATTTTACAAAGAAAGTTGAGTGAATTTGCCTCCCACAAATCACCTCTGCAGGATATCTTAAAGGGAATGCTCTAGAAGGAAGCACTCCTAAGGCTAAAAAGATGTCACCAGAGAAAATAAATTCATAGCAAACAAAGCAGATCATCCAAATACTAACTAAAGGCAGAAAATAAAATCAACTTTCCACAAAAACAGTCAAAGGAATGCAAAAGAGTAGAGAATAAAACACCTAATATATAAAGAATGGAGGAGGAAGAATAATAAGGGAGAGAAAAAGAATCATCAGACTGTGTATATAATAGCTTAAAAAGAGAGTTAAGTTAGACTGTTAGATAGTAAAGAAGCTACCCTTTAACCTTTGTAACCACGAATCTAAAAGGCGGCAATGGCAATAAGTACATATGTATCGTTAATCACCCTTAATGTAAATGGACTGAATGCACCAATCAAAAGACACAGAGCAATAGAATGGATAAAAAGCAAGACCCATCTATATGCTGCTTACAAGAGACTCACCTCAAACCCAAAGATATACACAGACTAAAGCGAAGGGATGCAAAAAGATATTTCATGCAAACAACAAAGAGAAAAAAGCAGGTATTGCAGTACTTGTATCAGACAAAATAGACTTCAAAATGAAGAAAGTAGCAAGAGATAAATAAGGACATTACATAAAGATAAAGGGGTGAGTCCAACAAGAGGATATAACCATTATAAATATATATGCACCCAACACAGGAGCGCCAACATATGTGAAAAAAATACTAACATAATTAAAGGAGGAAATAGAAAGCAATGCATTCATTTTAGGTGACTTCAACACACCACTCACTCCAAAGGACAGATCAACCAGACAGAGAATAAGTAAAGACACAGAGGCACTGAACATCACACTAGAACAGATGGACCTAACAGACATCTACAGAACTCTACATCCAAAAGCAGCAAGATACACATTCTTCTCAAGTGCACATGGAACATTTTCCAGAATAGACCACATACTAGGCCACAAAAAGAACCTCAGTAACTTCAAAAATATTGAAATCCTACCAACCAACTTCTCAGATCACCAAGGTATAAAACTAGAAATAAATTTTAGAAAGAAATCAAAAAGGCTCACAAATACATGGAGACTTAACAACACTCTCCTAATTAATCAATGGGTTAACGACCAAATCAAAACAGAAATCAAAGAATATATGGAGACTAATGACAACAACAACACAAAGCCACAACTTCTGTGGGACGCAGCAAAGGCAATTCTAAGAGGAAAGTATATTGCAATCCAGGCCTATTTAAAGAAGGATGAACATTCTCAAATGAATAGTCTAAAGTCACAATTATTGAAATTGGAAAAAGAAGAACAAATGAGGCCCAAAGTCACCAGAAGGAGGGACATAACAGAGATTAGAGAAGAAATAAATAAAATTGAGAAGAATAAAACAATAGAAAAAAATCAATGAAACCAAGAGCTGGTTCTTTGAGAAAAGAAACAAAATAGATAAACCCCTAGCCAGACTTATTAAGAGAAAAAGAGAATCTACACATATAAACAGAATCAGAAATGAGAAAGGAAAAATTATGACGGACCCCACAGAAATACAAAGAATTATTAGAGAATACTATGAAAATCTATATGCTAACAAGCTGGAAAACCTAGAATAAGTGGACAACTTTCTAGAAAAATACAACCTTCCAAGACTGACCAAGCAAGAAACAGAAAAACTAAACAGACCAATTACAAGCAATGAAATTGAATCAGTAATCAGAAAACTACCCAAGAACAAAACCCCCGGGCCAGACAGATTCACCTCTGAATTTTATCAGACATATAGGGAAGAAATAACCCCCATTCTCCTTAAAGTTTTCCAAAAAATAGAAGAGGAGGAAATACTTCCAAACTCATTCTATGAAGCCAGCATCACTCTACTACCAAAACCAGGCAAAGACCCCACCAAAAAAGAAAATTACAGACCAATATCCCTGATGAACGTAGATGCAAAAATACTCAACAAAATATTAGCAAACCGAATTCAAAAATACATCAAGAGGATCATACACCATGATCAAGTGGGATTCATCCCAGGGATGCAAGGATGGTACAACATTCGAAAATCAATCAACATCATCCACCACATCAACAAAAGAAGAACAAAACCACATGATCATCTCCATAGATGCTGAAAAAGCATTTGACAAAATTCAACATCCATTCATGATAAAAGCTCTCAATAAAATGAGTTTAGAAGGCAAGTACCTCAACATAATAAAGGCCATATGTGACAAGCCCACAGCCAACATCATACTTAACAGCAAGAAGCTGAAAGCCTTTCATCTAAGATCGGGAACAAGACACGGATGCCCACTGTCTCCACTGTTATTCAACATAGTACTGGAGGTCCTAGCCATGGCAATCAGACAAAACAAAGGAATACAAGGCATCCAGATTGGTAAAGAAGAAGTCAAATTGTCACTATTTGCAGATGACATGATATTGTACATAAAAATCCCTAAAGACTCCACTCCAAAACTACTAGAACTAATATCTGTATTCACCAAAGTTGCAGGATACAAAATTAGTACACAGAAGTCTGTTGCTTTCCTATACACTGGTGATGAGCTGGCGGAAAGAGAAATCAGGAAAACAATTCCATTCACAATTGCATCAGAAAGAATAAAATGCCTAGGAATAAACCTAACCAAAGAAGTGAAAGACCTATACCCTGAAAACTACAAGACACTCCTAAGAGAAATTAAAGAGGACACTAAGAAATGGAAATTCATCCCATGCTCTTGGCTAGGAAGAATAAATATTGTCAAAATGGCTATACTACCTAAAGCGATCTACAGATTCAGTACAATCCCTATCAAAATACCAACAGCATTCTTCAATGAACTGGAACAAATAGTTCTAAAATGCACATGAAACCACAAAAGACCCAGAATAGCCAAAGCAATCCTGAGAAGGAAGAATAAAACCTGGGGAATTACACTCCCAGATTGCAAGCTCTACTACACAGCTGCAGTAATCAAGGCAATTTGCTGTTGGCACAAGAACAGACCCACAGACCAGTGGAACAGAATAGAAAATCCAGGCATTAACCCAAACATATACAGTCAATTAATATATGATAAAGGTGCCATGGATATACAATGGGGAGATGACAGCCTCTTCAGCACCTGGTGTTGGCAAAACTGGACAACTACATGTAAGAGAATTAAACTGGATTACTGTCTAACCCCATACACAAGAGTAAACTCCAAATGGATCAAAGACCTGAATGTAAGTCATGAAACCATAAAACTCTTAGAAAAAAACTTAGGCAGAAATCTCTTGGACATAAACATGAGCGACTTCTTCATGAACACATCTCCCTGGGCAAGGGAAACAACAGCAAAAATGAACAAGTGGGACTGTATCAAGCTGAAAAGCTTCTGTACAGCAAAGGACACTATCCGTAGAACAAAAAGACATCCTACAGTTTGGGAGAATATATTCACAAATGACATATCCGATAAGGGGTTGACATCCAAAATATATAAAGAACTCATGCACCTCAACAAACAAAAAGCAAATAATCCAATTAAGAAATGGGCAGGTGATCTGAATAGACACTTCTCCAAAGAAGAAATTCAGATGGCCAACAGGCACATGAAAATATGCTCCACATCGCTAATCATCAGAGAAATGCAGATTAAAATCACAATGAGATATCACCTCACACCAGTAAGGATGGCCAACATCCAAAACACAAACAACAACAAATGTTGGCGGGGATGTGGAGAAAGGGGAACCCTCCTACACTGCTGGTGGGCATGCAAATTAGTTCAACCATTGTGGAAAGCAGTATGGAGGTTCCTCAAAAAACTCAAAATAAGGGAGGGACAAGGGGGAAAAAGGGGATTTACGATTAGCAGATATAATGTTGGGGGGGGCACGGGGAGGGCTGTACAACTCAGAGAAAACAAGTAATAATTCTATAGCATCTCACTACGGTGATGGACAGTGACTGTAATGGGGTTGGTGGGGCGGGGGGACGTGATGAAGGGGGTCGTTTAATAACCATAATATTGCACATGTAATTGTAGATTAATGATCCAAAATAAATTATACAAAAATGAAATAAAATAAAACACTGAAAAAAAAACTCAAAAAAAAAACCATTTAACCCAGGAACCCCACTCCTAGGAATTTACCCTAAGAATCCAGCAGCCCAGTTTGAAAAAGACATACACACCCCTATGTTTATCACAGCACTATTTACAATAGCCAAGAAATGGAAGCAACCTAAGTGTCCATCAGTAGATGAATGGATAAAGAAGAGGTGGTACATATACACAATGGAATATTATTCAGCCATAAGAAGAAAATAACTCCTACCATTTGCTACTACATGGATGGAGCTAGAGGGTATTATGCTCAGTGAAATAAGCCAGGTGGAAAAAGACAAGTATCAGATGATCTCACTCATATGTGGAGTATAAGAACAAAGAAAAAAAAACTGAGGGAACAAAGCAGCAGCAGACTCACAGAACCCAAGAATGGACTAACAGATACCAAAGGGAAAGGGAGTGGGGAGAATAGGTGGGAAGGTAGGGACCACGGGGAAAAAGGGGCATTATGATTAGCAGACATAATGTAGGGGGGGCACAGGGAGGGTTGTACATCTCAGAGAAGACAAGTAGTGACTCTATAGCATCTCACTACGCTGATGGACAGTGACTGTAATGGGGTGTGTGGGGGGGACTTGATGATATGGGGAGTCTAGTAACCATATGTTGCCCATGTAATTGTAGATTAACGATACCAAAAAAAAAATGTCAATGGCAATTTTTGTATTGAAGGAACATACTTCACACGGTTTCATCCATATTGAGATAAATTCAGAACATTGTACAGAGATGTTATCACTTTTCAGAACTTTGAAATAAAACTTCCATGTCAAAATGCTTGAAACTGAAAAACTGTGATTTCCCCCCAGTATTGTTTATTTCATTTACTTATATATTTTTGGACAAGTATTTTTTCCCTGCTTTGTTTTATTTGTAATTTTCAGATTTATGAGAAAGGTAATTATTTTATTCCTCCACTTGATTTACAAACTCTGTTAACAGACATCCACTGGGCAACAAAGACTGTTTTAAATCCATAGAGATATTCACCCAACTTTTCTCCTGTGTTCCTACCACTGCTCTTATTACACTCGGGCATTGGGACGGTAGAGAATCTCGTAATATGAAGGATAAAGAATTGACAGTAACTTCTGCTTTTGTGTGACATCACAAGTGAAGTCAAAGGAAATCTGCTTAGGGAAATCTAGGTTTACCTTAAAACCCACAGCCCCTACCCAAGCTTGGGGACATCTGTGCGGGCAGGCCACCCTTTCCTTACAAACAGCAGCTAGTCCCATGTCCATTCTCTCTTTGCTACGGGTATTGTTTTAGTCTAAGTACCTTCACTGCCATTGTACTATAAAGCCATAATTGTCCTTAAAAACAGCTCTTTTTCAGCTTTATTGAAATTATCCCTATTTGAGTGATGTTCCTTTTAGTGGCAGGCTGTGCACAATCCAGACCCAGCTGAATTCATCAGGAATGACAGGCAGAACCAGTACCTCTGCTGAAACAGCATATTCACTCTGGAAAAGCCCTGCCCTCTGCAAAAAGCACAGTAATGAAGTGGGTTGTTGGGGAAAAGGGTTTGGGGGTTTGCTAGGCACTCGCCGCCTAACTGGCAGCTCAACGTGCAGAGGTCGCCACAGCAGTTTTTTAAGGGGAACCACGGCGGCTCTTTAATTCAAGCAGGGCTGATGGGTGCCTGGTGAGCACAGATCTGAGCCATGGGACAGTGTCACAGAGGCGTGGAGGCTGTACAGTTCTAGCCTGTGGCCAGGGGCCCATCCTATAGCTGTCATATAGCCTACAAGGGTTCCCGCTGCCAGCACAGCTGCCCAGCCGGAGGCTTTCTACTTTTCTGATGAGTTTTTATTCTACTCCTCCTAGTCAGCCTCTCCCAGGAGGAATGTGCCTCCTTCCACACTAGGGAAACATGTGCTGTGGCAGAACAGCTTGTAGTTTGCTTTAAAATTGATGCAACGATCCAGAGAGGGCAGATCGGGGTCAGGCTTAGGCAGGTGGGTCAGAAGCACCCAGGCAGCTCAGTGAGGAGAAGTGCTTTCTCAGTAGCCACAACAAGAAATGAAGGAAAACCCCCATTTTTGAGAATCTTGCTTTTTGAAACAAGGAGAGTGCAGCTGGGGTTTCTTTTCCCTAACCTTCGGAGGTGCATCACAATTCCTGGCAAGTCTGAGTTGCCACACTGTCTGCTTTTTGCTCATGTAGAGAAAAATTGTTTGGGGCCCTCTGGTTTAAGGTGTTGTTTTTTTGTGAACACTTCTTTGCACAACTCAAGTAATTTACATCATAATATATGAAGATGATACTGGTTTTCTTAAATAGAACTTGTTAGCCTATAGTACAAATACCCAAAACCTAGTACCAAGAAATTTAACTATTTAAAAACTGGAATGGCATCCTGCCCAAGCGGTCCCATTGCCCTCTGCCTGGAGGAGGGCGAGGATTCCAGGGGCCAAGCTTCTGACTGCAGCGTGGGTACAGAACGTGTATTGTCAATTTACCTACAATGGATTTTACATCAGGACTCTTGCTGACAACAAAAAACAATTTAAAAAATTTTAAACTACCTTGAAATAGTACATACATAATTCTTATACATTTACAGTTGGTTCCTAGCATGGATGTAAAGTACTTAAAAACTCATCATACACTTAAAAATATTAGGTAAATAATTTAATGATAGAACACTTGAATTTCTTTAAACACAATATTTCAAGTTACTCTATTACTTGCCTGGAGTACAGATCTGAAAAGGTACAAAATGTACCCAAATACTGAACCATGAATTAAGCAAATGGAAGAAGATATTCCCGGTTTAGGTTTTCCTTCCTTATTCCCACTTAGTCTTAGTTGCCTCCAACGGTTTCTATTGAAGATGTTTAGTTAAATCTCTGAAGGACGACGTGCGAGGTCTCCTGGCAACAGGGCTGACTCAGATGGGCTCAGGGCCAGCAGCAGGGGACCATGAACTCTAAGGCGGCTCACTTCCTGCCAAAAGCCACTCCAGGTTTCTATTTTTGCTTGAGTCCGGGCCTGTTCAGATGAAGCACCACGCAGTAGCTACTGACCTTTTAAGTATGGAGAGAAAAGGCAGAAAAACATTTTTTAAAGCAAATGAAGACCAGTCACAGCAACAGAACACAGACATGAAGCACCCACTCCGCACACGTTTGCCACGTCTGTCCCGCAGCCGTTTGTCAGCATCCCGCTTCCCCGACCCTCTGGCTTCTGCACGGGCCGGAGCTACCAGAAGCCGCAGAGGACAAAGGCTTAAGGAGAACAAAGGTGTCACACACACGACGAGGTCCGTTCCCTGCCAGCAGGGCTGGCAGGCTGTGAGGACACTCCTGGCAGAGCCCCTGCTGGCTCTGCAGCACCATGGAAGGCTGAGGCCGGCTTTGGTAGTGACAGGAAGGACCTCCTGCACCGCACAGCCGAACACCGCCCATCCCTGGGTCTGCGGGCGTTGCATGGACGGGCTCTTGCGCTGTGAGTGTGAGCACGTGGCACGGTTTCCTATGGCCACTTGTCTTGTTTCACTGCCTTATATTCATACCCCTTAAACTATTATCAACAAAATTCACTGACTGCCAGTTCCAATGTGAAAGGCTGTGATGCCGTAGAAGCGTGACCAGGAGTCATGGACTCAGAACGGGTCGGCGCCGACCTCACTCACTGTGGAGTGCAAGCGCTGTGATCTGTCCAGTTCTGGGAGGAGAGGGCTTCACGTCGCCCACAGGCACTGTCACTCAGGTACCAGACAGGGAACAAGGGCTCTCCTGCCTCTGCTCCTTGGAAGGGTTTCCAGTAGGTGGAGACAACGAGTGAGTGTCCACAGTAGATCGACAGCCCGTGGACGGTCCAACAGAGTACTCTGGAGTCCTACCTGGACCAGGGCCCAGAGAAACCTAGGCGATGGTCAGCCGCAAGGCCTTCACAAAGCAGAGTAGCTCAGCCCCTCCTCCCCCTAAAGCCCAGCAGAGGGCAGCTCACTGGGAGAGGAAGAGGGCCGCTGGCCCCAGGCAGGCCGGGCTGCCTCCCCAGCGCTTGACGCCAAGGCCACACCCAGCAGTATGTCAGAGTGGAATATGGTCCCACCTTGGAATGAATCGCACTATTTTAACACTAGAGCCCCTTGGGAGAATGCAGGATGCCCACACAACTTAAATCAGGAACATGGAAGCCACACCACTATGTAGGTATATTGTCCTCTTCAAAATCTAGATGGAATTTTAGTTTTCAAGCACCCCAGGAAAACTTTAAAAACTTTAACCCCCTCGTACAGTGCACATACTAAGCAGATTTTAAAGGGACCCTACAAGTAGAATAGGTTCATCAATCATGGATAACCGTCATGAACGGGGCACCTCTGGGCTTTTCTGGTGTGATCTGACATTAAACACAGAACCAAACTGCACTTCACTCACAACACATAGCCACACACAGCCATCCAAACTGCAAGAACACATACCGGTTTACGCAAAACCCAACAGAACCGTATTCAGCCTTTCACTGGGGCCAGCAGCACCCCTGAATGTCCCACCAAGGACAAGAGCAGCAACTTTTCTATTTCAAAACAGTGATGGGCAGAAGTTGTATGATATGATACAAAACAGAGGCCCATCCATTAAGATTTAGGGTAGAATGAGGGAAGACCAAAAACAAGTCCCATGGGATGAAAGTCACCCTCCCCTGTTGGTCTTGTACTCTGCAACACCCCAAGATAGGCCGTTGTCCTCAGATGCCCACGCTCTGCTCTGAGTCCCCCAGAGCCCTTCAGTGTGCTTCGAATTGCTTCATCGTCAGCTTCCTGTTGTGCTTATAGGCCAGGAACAGTGCCCCATTGGCAGGGAATTCTCGGATCATCGTAGGCTTCAGTCCAGAGTATAAGGCCATTACTCCTAGAAAACACAGGGTGATCGAAGACGGAGGTGCCCCTCATCGGAAAAATCCCAGAAAGCCGCAGGGCACAGGTGTTTCTGCGCTCACCCATCCAGACAACGCCCAGAACCCAACGGGTGATGGAAGGACTTACTCCCAAGTTTCCCTGGACTAACAGAACTAACAACTAACCAAACAAGGACAAGCGTCAGGCCTCCTGGAATGGCTGGCTGATGCTCAGGTAACACCCTCCAACCCCATGCCTGGTTAGCTCCTGGTGAATGGGCTGGGCAGGGCTGAGGCCTCACGGGGGCAGACAGAGGGCAGCCCAGGGCCACTGGGAGGCATCTGCAGGGCCACGAAGCCAAGAGCCCTGGCCTTGAAGGCGGACACCAGCTTCTGGTACTAGCACTGAGGTAATGAAGGTCTAATTAGAGCACTCTGAAAACTCCTAGGGGTCATGCAAATTTAAAGAGGGGCCACTACTAGGAATATATGAGATGTGGTGCTCTGTTTGGGATTCAGATGGAACAGTTTCCGTATACTGTTCCTGTGTTCTCCTTTTTATTTTTTTTATATATATATAATTTATTTTATTATCATTAATCTACAATTACATGTGCAATATTACGGTTATTAAACTACCCCTTCATCAGGTCCCCCCCACCAACCCATTACAGTCACTGTCCATCAGCGTAGTGAGATGCTATAGAATCACTACTTGTCTTCTCTGAGTTGTACAGCCCTCCCCGTGCCCCCCAACATTACGTCTGCTAATTGTAATGCCCCTTTTTCCCTCTTATCCCTCCCTTCCCACCCATCCTCCCCAGTCCCTTTCCCTTTGGTAACTATTAGTCCGTTCTTGGGTTCTGTGAGTCTGCTGCTGTTTTGTTCCTTCAGTATTTTCTTTGTTCTTATACTCCACATATGAGTGAAATCATTTGATACTTGTCTTTTTCGGCTTGGCTTATTTCACTGAGCATAATACCCTCTAGCTCCATCCATGTTGTTGCAAATGGTAGGATTTGTTTTCTTCCTATGGCTGAATAATATTCCATTGTGTATATGTACCACATCTTCTTTATCCATTCATCTACTGATGGACACTTAGGTTGCTTCCATTTCTTGGCTATTGTAAATAGTGCTGTGATAAACATAGGGGTGCATCTGTCTTTTTCAAACTGGGCTGCTGCATTCTTAGGGTAAATTCCTAGGAGTGGAATTCCTGGGTCAAATGGTATTTCTATTTTGAGTTTTTTGAGGAACCTCCATACTGCTTTCCACAATGGTTGAACTAATTTGCATTCCCACCAGCAGTGTAGGAGGGTTCCCTTTTCTCCACATCCTCGCCAACATTTGTTGTTATTTGTGTTTTGGATGTTGGCCATCCTCACTGGTGTGAGGTGATATCTCCTTGTGGTTTTAATCTGCATTTCTCTGATGATTAGCGATGTGGAGCATCTTTTCATGTGCCTGTTGGCCATCTGAATTTCTTCTTTAGAGAAGTGTCTATTCATGTCCTCTGCCCATTTCTTAATTGGATTATTTGCTTTTTGTTTGCAAAGGTGCATGAGTTCTTTATATATTTTGGAAGTCAATCCTTTATCAGATACGTTTTTATGAATATATTCTCCCATACTGTATGATGTCTTTTTGTTCTACTGATGGTGTCCTTTGCTGTACAGAAGCTTTTCACCTTGATATAGTCCCACTTGTTCATTTTTGCTTTTGTTTCCCTTGCCCAGGGAGATATGTTCATGAAGAACTCACTCATGTTTATGTCGAAGAGATTTTTGCCTATGTTTTTTTCTAAGAGTTTTATGGTTTCATGACTTACATTCAGGTCTTTGATCCACCTTGAGTTTACCTTTGTGTATGGGGTTAGACAGTAGTCCAGTTTCATTCTCTTACATGTAGCTGTCCAGTTTTTCCAACACCAGCTGCTGAAGAGGCTGTCATCTCCCAATTGTATATCCAAGGCTCCTTTATCAAATATTAATTGACTGTATATGTTTGGGTTAATGTTTGGATTTTCTATCCTGTTCTACTGGTCTGTGGGTCTGTTTTTGTGCCAATACCAAATTGTCTTGATGACTGTGGCTTTGTAGTAGAGCTTGAAGTCAGGGAGCGTAATTCCCCCTGTTTTATTCCTCCTTCTCAGGATTGCTTTGGCTATTCGGGGTCTTTTGTGGTTCCATATGAATTTTAGAATTATTTGTTCCAGTACGTTGAAGAAAGCTGTTGGTAGTTTGATAGGGATTGCATTGAATCTGTACATTGCTTTAGGTAGTATAGCCATTTTGACAATATTTATTCTTCCTAGCCAAGAGCATGGGATGCATTTCCACTTGTTAGTGTCCTCTTTAATTTCTCCTAGGAGTGTCTTGTAGTTTTCAGAGTACAGGTCTTTCACTTCCTTCATTAGGTTTATTCCTAGGTATTTTATTCTTTTTGATGCAATTGTGAATGCAATTGTTTTTCTGATTTCTCTTTCTGTTAGTTCATCGTTAGTGTATAGGAAAGCAACAGATTTCTGTGTGTTAATTTTGTATCCTGCAACTTTGCTGAATTCAGATATTAGTTCTAGTAGTTTTGGAATGGAGTCTTTAGGGTTTTTTATGTACAGTATCATGTCATCTGCAAATAGTGACAATTTGACTTCTTCTTTACCAATCTGGATGCCTTGTATGTCTTTGTTTTGTCTGATTGCTGTGGCTAGGACCTCCAGTACTATGTTGAATAACAGTGGAGAGAGTGGGCATCCCTGTCTTGTTCCCGATCTTAGATGAAAAGCTTTCAGCGTCTCGCCGTTAAGTATGATGTTAGCTGTGGGTTTGTCATATATATCCTTTATGATGTTGAGGTACTTGCCGTCTATACCCATTTTGTTGAGAGTTTTAATCAGGAATGGATGCTGAATTTTGTCAAATGCTTTTTCAGCATCTATGGAGATGATCATGTGGTTTTTGTTCTTCTTTTTGTTGATGTGGTGGATGATGTTGATGGATTTTCGAATGTTGTACCATCCTTGCATCCCTGGGATGAATCCCACTTGATCATGGTGTATGATCCTCTTGATGTATTTTTGAATTCGGTTTGCTAATATTTTGTTGAGTATTTTTGCATCTACATTCATCAGGGATATTGGTCTGTAATTTTCTTTTTTGGTGAGGTCTTTGCCCGGTTTTGGTATTTGAGTGATGCTGGCTTCAAAGAATGAGTTTGGAAGTATTCCCTCCTCTTCTATTTTTTGGAAAACTTTAAGGAGAATCGGTGTTATTTCTTCTCTATATGTCTGGTAGAATTCAGAGGTGAATCCATCAGGCCCGGGGGTTTTGTTCTTGGGTAGTTTTTTGATTACCGATTCAATTTCGTTCTGGTGATTGGTCTGTTTAGTTTTTCTGTTTGTTACTTGGTCAGGCTTGTAAGGTTCTATTTTTCTAAGAAGTTGTCCATTTCTTCTATGTTTTCCAGCTTGTTAGCATATAGATTCTCATAATATTCTCTTATAATTCTTTGTATTTCTGTGGGGTCCGTCGTGATTTTTCCTTTCTCATTTCTGATTCTGTTTATGTGTGTAGATTCTCTTTTTCTCTTAATGAGTCTGGCTAGGGGTTTATCTATTTTGTTTATTTTTTCAAAGAACCAGCTCTTGGTTTCATTGATTTTTTTCTATTGTTTTATTCTTCTCAATTTTATTTATTTCTTCTCTAATCTTTATTATATCCCTCCTTCTGATGACTTTGGGCCTCATTTGTTCTTCTTTTTCCAATTTCAATAATTGTGTCTTTAGACTATTCATTTGGGAATGTTCTTCCTTCTTTAGATAGGCCTGGATTGCCATATACTTTCGTCGTAGAAGTGCCTTTGCTGCGTCCCACAGAAGTTGTGGCTTTGTGTTGTTGTTGTCATTAGTCTCCATATATTCTTTGATTTCTGTTTTGATTTGGTCATTAACCCATTGATTAATTAGGAGAGTGTTGTTAAGTCTCCATGTATTTGTGAGCCTTTTTGATTTCTTTCTAAAATTTATTTCTAGTTTTATACCTTGGTGATCTGAGAAGTTGGTTGGTAGGATTTCAATGTTTTTGAAATTACTGAGGTTCTTTTGTGGCCTAGTATGTGGTCTATTCTGGAAAATGTTCCATGTGCACTTGAGAAGAATGTGTATCCTGTTGCTTTGGGTGTAGAGTTCTGTAGATGTCTGTTAGATCCATCTGTTCTAGTGTGTTGTTCAGTGCCTTTGTGTCTTTACTTATTTTCTGTCTTGTTGATCTGTCCTTTGGAGTGAGTGGTGTGCTGAAGTCTAAAATGAATGCATTGCTGTGTATTTCCTCCTTTAATTCTGTTAGTTTAGTATTTGTTTCACATATGCTGGCGCTCTTGTGTTGGGTGCATGCATATTTATAATGGTTATATCTTCTTGTTGGACTGAACTCTTTATCATTATGTAATGTCCTTCTTTATCTCTTGCTACTTTCTTCGTTTTGAAGTCTATTTTGTCTGATACAAGTACTGCAACACCTGCTTTTTTTCTCTTTGTTGTTTGCATGAAATATCTTTTTCCATCCCTTCACTTTTAGTCTGTGTATATCTTTGGATTTGAGGTGAGTTTCTTGTATGCAGCATATAGATGGGTCTTGCTTTTTTATCCATTCTGTTACTCTGTGTCTTTTGATTGGTGCATTCAGTCCACTTACATTTAGGGTGATTATTGATAGGTATGTACTTATTGCCATTGCTGGCTTTAGATTCATGGTTACTAAGGGTTCAAGGGTTGCTTCTTTACTATCTAACAATCTAACTTAACTTTCTTGTTAAGTTATTGTAAACACAGTCTGATGTTTCTTTCTTTCTCTCCCTTCTTATTCCTCCTCCTCCATTCTTTCTATAATAGGTGTTTTATTCTTTGCCTTTAGTTGGTATTTGGATGGTCTGCTTTCTTTGCTATGATTTTTTTTTCCTCTGGTGACATCTTTTTAGCCTTAGGTGTGCTTCCATCTAGAGCAGTCCATTTAAGATATCCTGTAGTGGTGGTTTATGAGAGGCAAACTCTCTTAACTTTCATTTACCTGGAAATTGTTTAATCCCTCCATCATATTTAAATGATAATCGTGCTGGATACAATATTCTTGGTTCGAGGCCCTTCTGTTTCATAACGTTAAATATATCATGCCATTCTTTCTGGCCTGTAAGGTTTCTGTTGAGAAGTCTGATGATAGTCTGATGGGTTTTCCTTTGTAGGTGATCTTTTTTCTCTCTCTAGCTGCCTTTAATAACCTGTCTTTATCTTTGATCTTTGCCATCTTAATTATTATGTGTCTTGGTGTTGTCTTCCTTGGGTCCCTTGTGTTGGGAGATCTAGAGCTTCGGTGGACTGCGAGACTACTTCCTTCCCCAGCGAGGGAAAGTTTTCAGCAATTATATCTTCAAAGACACTTTCTATCCCTTTTTCTCTCTCTTCTTCCTCTTGTACTCCTATAATGCGAGTATTGTTCCCTTTGGATTGGTCACAGTTCTCTTAATATTCTTTCATTCCTAGAAATCCTTTTATCTCTCTCTGCCTCAGCTGGTCTGTACTCCTGTTCTCTGTTTTCTATTCCATTAACAGTCTCTTGCATCTCGTCCATTCTGCTGTTAAGCCCGTCGATCGCTTGTCTGATTTCTGTATTGTCTTTCCTCAGTTCCCTCACTTCCTCCCTCAGCTCTTGCACATTTCTCTGTAGGTCCATCAGCATAGTTATGACTTTTATTCCGAATTCTTTTTCAGGGAGGCTGTGCATTTCCATCCCTTCAGACTCCCTCTCTGGGGTTGTCTGGTTGATTTTGCTCTGAACCATATTCCTCTTTCTTTTCATGGCTGTATAATTGGTCACTGATAGTTGCCACGTATGTCAGCTGGGTTCTTTAAGACTTTAAAAAGAGAAGAAAAAAAAAGAGAAAAAAAAAGAAAAAAAAGAAAGAAAGAAAAAAAAGAAAAAAGAAAGAAAAGAAAAAACAAAAACAAAACAAAACAAAAAAAACAAAAAAAAATGCCCACCGGACGGACGTAGATTCTGTGGGAATGCTCTAGGTGGCACTATTGCCCCACTATTCCACAGCTGTGACTGTGCCACTCCGCAGGGCCCTTTATCGCTCTGGCAGGGGTGGGAACGAATAGGAGGCTGTTGAACTCAGTGAGAAGTGTTAAGTATGGCTGCGCTTCCTCAGTCGCCAGCTAAGGCGTCTGAAACTCCCCAGGACTCCCAGCCTGCTGGGCTGAGTATGCTGGGGCGATCCGGCTCCTCCGCTGGGCTCCTGTCTCTTTAAGACCGCTGAAGAAAGCACGCGCTTTTTTTTTTTTCCTTTCCGGGAGCCAGCTGCAAGCACCCTGGCGCGTTCCCCGCTCAGATCCTGCCCCTCTGTCTCTACAATCTCCACTGCACTGCGCAATGTGGGTCAGCGCTTCCCGCGCAGATCCCCGGGGCTGGCTACTTCACGGGGTGCACTTCCACTCCCTCCTGGCTCTGAATCCTCTCCTCCCGCCGGTGCGCTGGGGTGGGGGAGGGCTCGGGTCCCGCCGGGTCGCGGCTCCGGATCTTACCCGCTTCTTGGGGTGCCAAGTCCTCTCGGGTGTAGCTGCACGCTGTGCGCTTTCCTGTGTATTCTCGTCTCTCTTTTAGGAATAGATGTATTTTCTGTGTTTTCGTAGATAAATATAGTGTTGGGAGGAGATTTCTGCCGCCCTGCTCACACCGCCATCTTCCCGGAAGTCCCTGTGTTTGCACTTTGAATGAGCCAGTCCATGTAGAATTGACAGCTGTATGTTGCCCTCAGTGACGCAGGCACAAAACAGAATTTTCAGCATGGAATCGTTGGTTAGCTTAGCTGCTCCCTCTCAGAATCAATTGACTCTATGAGGCCTTTTTTTTTTTTTTTTACAGAATTTAAGATTGGATGTTTGAAATGGAGTTATTTGTCTTGAATCTGAAGAGAATAAAAAGATAGAAATATATCTGCCTGATTTTTTCAAGCCCTGCAGACATCATGCTGATGCACCGGGGAGCAGAGACCGACAGCTGTCAACATGAGCCCCTGGGGACCCTCCAGTTGGGTGTCAAGTCTGAAACATAGGGGAGGGTTACAAATATGAATATTTGTCCCTGTGGCTACTGTCCAAGGACTGCTCATATTTGCAGATAAGCTGGTGTGGCTCATGAAAGGACAGATAGCAGAGCTGCCATTGGACAGGTTACCATGGAAGCAGGTGGGTCCTGGGCTGGGTGGGAGATGCACGCACTAAGGTCCAAACTCTTTACCTTGAGGTTGGCTTCAGTACCAGTATGGGATGGCTCTGCTAATTGCTGTGTGTTCATACTTAGCTCCACGAATTTTGGGGCCATATTTATACTAACAGATTATTTGTGTGTACTGAAATTAAATGTCTTCTGAATGTCCTGTGTTTTTATTTGCTGACAGTTTCTCCTTGGAGTCATCCTTACTGATTCTCTGGGACCCCCACGATCTGTTTCCACAACTCTAGATCCTTACATTTCAAAGAATAATGGATCTTGTGAATTCTCTATACAATTCAATCAGGTGCTGCCCTATTCCAGGCAGCTAGGTAATGACCACATCATGCATCAGCTAGGCTGGGGCCTCAGCAGACTAAGTCAGAGGCACAGCACACCTTTCAATGAATTGTTTGCAAAATTAATTTCTTTGTTATTCAATGGGGCCAAGTATAAACACATAGTGATCACTACAGCCATTCAAATAGCACCCGCACAAGAGCAAGATTTAAATTAAACCATCACATGGTCCTTTGTTCTTCAATGGACAGGTGGTAGGTAGGTGGTCTGGGACCAGGATTTGGTTGACAGACTCTGGAGGGAGAAGGTGAATGAATGCACAGGCTGTTCTGGGTTTGGTGACTTGTGACCACAATGGATGATCCTGTTTCCATCATCCTGTGGTCACACTGAAATTGCCCCCACCTGTGGGCACTGCAGCATTCCCCTGGGCTTCAAACCCTCGGTTTCTCGCAGCTCTGGCCCCCTCTCCTCCTACCTGAGACCTCTCCAGAGACTTGGGTAACATAAGCTTCATATCCTCATGTTCAATTTTCATCTCCCTGGTGGGATGTTTGCAACTGTAATTCTGCTCCACTTCCACTAGACTGAGCTGATGCTAACTTCACATGCCATGATGCCAGAAGTTTCCTGTATATTTCATGACATTTTCTCTTGGTGTTGTGAATAAAGCTCTTGACTGTAATGGAGATGCTTGTCCAGACATCACTTTATAATCCCTGACTAAAGGCTGAGCAACAGTAAGCAGAGTTCTCTTTGCTCAACAGACTCCGCTTCTCTCTTGCTGTCCATGTCTTACTCTCGTGCAGGTGTGAAGAGGATCTGAGGGCCTGGGAAGTTGCAGGATTCCATTATTTTTGTAAAAACACAACCCTCTTGATCTGAGATTTTTAAAATCACCTATACTTTAATATAAGAAAATTGAGAACTGCCATTTATCTTCTCTCATAGTTACAGGAACAAGTGAATATTTTCTTAGGTAAAGTCCTGAAATGCCTTTTCTGTTTTACTGACTAAAAGTTTGTAAAAATTGCCTGCTGTGGGATATACAAAATGGCAAAGACAGGCTATGGCTTGTACAAAGATGGCAATCCATTATTAATATTATTTGTTTCCACCGTGGATTAGTGCAGACAAGAATAGGCAAATGCAGGGATCCTGGCACACATTTAATGCATGTGATGATGTGAAATTGTCCCTAAATAGATGACTAGCTGTTTCATTATTCTGCAAATTACAGTAATTTTTATAATTAGGAAAAAATATTCTGATTCTTTTTCTTGGCAAAAGCTCTAAATGTCTGATATCCCCTGACCTCAGGGGAAGTCCTTTGTCCCATCTGCTTCCCATCTGATAACCCCAAGAGTGGTTGATTAAGGCCAATTACAGTAATTTCTAAAACGGCTACTAGGACGGCTCAGAACTGAGACTTGAGAGGACAGCACCATTTTCCCTCTTGTTTCTCCATCAAAAATGAAAGTCGACTGAGGCTAAGGGTGTTTCCCTGAGTTTCAGGATGTAGTGCTTCGGAAGTGTGGGTTCTGCCAGATCCATTTCCCGCCCTAGACTTGAGGTCCATCTGGAGAGCTTTCCTACGGCAGCCAGCCCTGTCTGTGGAGCCAGGCTGTGGAGTTCCACTTCCATTGCCAAGCGCTCTGTCACTACCTTGCATCCTTTATTCTCATCTTGACTTTTAGCCTCAATCAGCTCTTATTTCAGACAACAGGATTCAGCTTGCTGCAGACCTGTATTCCTTTGGTCACTGCTTCTAGTGATCTTGGAAAAGATGTTTAGCTTCCTGGAGACACAATCTGCCCTTCTGCACAGTAGAAACAACTCCATCTACTCTATACACTAAGTCATGCATGTGCTTTGTGAATTTTTTAACATTGAGTCCACTGTGGTTGTGGGAAGATTCAAGCTCCTGTCCAGGGTCAGGATTAGAAACGACTGTCCTCAATTTGTAGCTCTGTCTTCTCCTTGGTGATGGACAGAAAATACATATAGCTATAGTGGTGAGAAAAAGCTGCAACTTGAATTATTTGTATGCCAGAAAACGCTGCAGCTATGGGTTTCTAAATTCAGATTTCTCAAGATACATTGAAGCTAATGGATGTGAACCTTATAGTTACATCTCAATTTAAATCCAGTCATCAAATCCTGAAATTGTAGTTTTTTTTTTGCACATTTCCAATAGAATTCTATTTGGAAAGGCAAGAGGCAGAAGTGAATATATATGCTTTGAAGTAAAACATTCTACTTTGGGATTTTGGGTGGATCCATTTATTATCACAGTGGCTGACAGCATAGAGACTTTGACTTACAGTTTCATTTTTTCAGACTTGTGGAAGTCATAAGCTCACATATTCAGACAGACACTTGATAGCCATTCTAGCATGGTCATTCAGATTATTCATGGCACGTGCAACCTGGACACCATGGTGGCCCCCTGTTGCCAGGTGCATTTGTCTGCTTCACTTTGATTTGTATCACATGCTTGTCCAAGGAAAAATGAGTCATCTTGGTGGGGTGACGACCACAGAGTGGTCTGCAAATAATTTTTACATATGTCAAAATTAATTTTGTTGTTTTTGAGAGTGGCAGTTGGAGAGCTATAAATACATTTTTAAAAAGTCATTTCATAAAACAGAAACTGTCCCCATCTCCATGAAATGATTTCTCCAGATGGTTCAGCTAATGGCTCTGGTCCAGAATTAATATCATAAATAGGAACTCTTACAATTTTTAACGTGTTATAGCTAATTTTTATAAGACTTATAAGACTTCTAAAGATGTGTTATCTCCATTTTGTAGGTGGGTAAATTGAGACTTACATGTATTAAGTAAATTCCCAAAACTGAGTTCATCTTTCAGGGAGAATTCCAGTCCTAGCTGAACTCACAGTTATAACGCAGTCCTTGGACCTCTCAACAGCCCTGCTTTGGTAGCATTATGTCCCCCAGACTTCAGGTCATGAGAAGATGGACATCAGATAACCCAATGACCTTTTAATGCCCAGAAGTAGCACAGTGAAGTTGTGAACATCTCAAGGCCAGTCTGAAGAGCTAAAATTGTACAACTGTTCACACAGCTGACTCCTCCTACCCTAAACACTATAACTGTCAGGTACAGTTCACCAGTTTTCCTATTACTTTTACAATACTCAGCCCATAGGAGCAGCTGGCACCTTTATGAGAAATGGGAGGGCTAAAAACTTGACCCTGCTTTCCCTGGGAATTTCTGTCTTCAGGGATCTTAGCTGGTTATTGTTTCTATGGGTCCTTGACATCTTTTAGAACATAGGAACTGCCCATTAGCCCTGGGAATCTCTGATATATCTGGGCATCCTATAAGGCTTCCTGTGAAGACTTGGTTAGACCAGATTCCTAATCAGTAATATACATCAGATTCATCTGAGGAGATTTCTGGAGAGACACACCCCACAAATGTGTCCTTGTGAAGAGCCAACACAGTTTCAAAATGACATCAGTCTCAAGCATATCCTTGCAGATTTATTAGGACCCAATCACAAATGCAAAACAGGAAGAGCACAGAGCTTATTCAGAAGTTGAATTGAAGAGTCCAGGAGACCCAAAGGCAAGAACGTGGGTCAACAGGGATCACAGTGGGTCCGTAGGTCAGCTGCCCCAGACCAGCCTCCCTTAATTGTGTTGAGTCCCTCCTTCAGATTTCCTGGTACTTCCCACTACAGCTGATTGGAAGATGGCAGGCTTGCATTTGGGGTTCACGGAAGCCTAGCCTGAGTTAAGCTCATTTCCAGAGTTAACTTCAAAGACTACTAATGGCATCTAGCTCTCAATCAAAATCTACTGCTTATTACCAAGAGAAGAATCCACTTTTGAAACATTCTGATCCAAGGTCAGGTTGACTCAAATAGTAAATTGGTGAGGAATGACAGGCAATTCACTAGTTCACTCATGATAAAATCATGTCGCATAAAAAAAAGTTTGTTTTGATTCTTAATTTTTTCATTTACCATGCTGAAGGGCATTTAAAAAAGCCAATGTTTCTCTGACCTCTGAGTCAGAAACAGACATTTTAACATGCTTTTCATGTGGTGTCAGCACAGTGCAGCCAGACTCCCGGGGGCACTGAGGGGCCCCTGGCTCCTTCATCTGCTACAGGTCCCTTCTAACCTGTGTGGGAAGCATCTGGGTTCCGTCTCCTGATTAAATCAATCTTCTAAGGTGCAGATATATCTGAATAAGGCCAAGGTCAAATCTTGATTTAAGAATCTCCACTACCTCACACCTGCTTAAGGACTAAGTTTCTTAGAAGGGTATAAATGTCCCTCAGAGACATGGCCCACCGCTATGGTTGCCACCCACCTCGCCCTGCTCCCGTCATAAACCCTGTGCTCGCTAGTGTTCCCAGAGTGTCTCATTTCTGGAGGTCACTTGCATCTGCTTTATGTGAAATGACCTTCTCTCCATCCTCACCTGGCAAAATTCATTATCCTTTATGACTGAGTTTGAATGTTATCTTAGCCAGCTCAGGCTGCTGTAACAAAGTGCCATAGACTGGTGGCTTTAAGAACAGAAATTTAGTTCTCATAGTTTCGGAGAAATCCAGGTCAAGCTCCCAGCAGATCTGGCATGTGGTGGGGATGTACTCAGTGGCCTTATTCCCATGTATTCACATTGTTTTCCTTAGTATATGCCTAAGGAGAGAGAGACAGAGAGGGGGAGAATGAGATCTCTTCTTCTTCCTCAGGGCACTTATGCCGACAGGAGGGTCTCACCCTCATGACCTCACATGACCTC
Organism: Smutsia gigantea; assembly: GCA_032199065.1. Taxonomy (NCBI): domain Eukaryota; kingdom Metazoa; phylum Chordata; class Mammalia; order Pholidota; family Manidae; genus Smutsia; species Smutsia gigantea. The sequence goes on along the minus strand of JAVSCE010002568.1, from coordinate 19,168 downwards.
AGCCAACCCTGATCACCTCTGTGGCTAAAATTGCAATAGTTCCAGAATCTCCGTCGGCTTTAGTCAAGTGGTGGAGAGAAGTGGTCCACCGACATATCAATAGGTAATCACAAGGGCGAGTGAGGGCTTATCTGGACCTGAGAGGTTGGGTGGAGCTCTCTCTTCTGCTGCAGCCTGGTTGAGAGAGATGCAGGACGACTGCTTGTAAGAAATAAACAGGCTTCTTAAACTTTATTTCTCCCTTTGACTGACTCCGGTTTCAAAGGTATTTTGCCTGGGATGTTCGCCCCCAGAATTACAGCACCCCACATCCAAACACCATCACATCAATGGTTAGAGCTTCAGTATATGAATTCCAAGGGGCACAAACATTCAGCCCATAACAAACATCATCACCTTTCCTAACCACTTTACTCCACATAATGGAGTTATTTGCACATTTTTCTTATTCCTTCACTAGATCACAAACCTCTTAAGATGTATCTAAATGTTTAGCTCAGTGCTTGGCATTCAATGGGTCCTTAATCAAAAATTTAAAAAATTAACGGAGGTTGGATTAAAGGGGATAGGTGATCATGGCTGATCCTGGCTGCCCCGGCCATGATCTCAAGACCCGAATGAAGATTTCAGGATGCTCACCTCTCAGCAGGGGTCTTCCCAGGCCTTATATTCTTCAGGTCTTTGATTCAGTGGGAATTGTTCGAGGTGGCAGAAATTTACAAGGTTCTTACGACACTGCATCTTTGCCTTATTTATCAGATATCTAGGGCAGACTCCTCAATCAGAGCTTGGTAACCTCTCCCCCTATGGTGCCAAGCACCCAGACTGGGGCTTCACTACAGGCTCCCTCCTGAAGTACTGAGGATTGGAATCACCTGCATTTATGTAATTCCACTCTCAGGATTGAGAACAATTACTATTTGTGACAACATGACTTAACACTTTGTACCAGGAAATTCTTGGAAATTCTAGAAAGATAAGGCCACAGCCAATCAATAATTCCATGTTCCTTAGGAATTTCCTGTAAACCAGTTTCTGTGGGCAAGCTGCTCTTCTCTCAGGACAATTCAGCAAGCATTTACTTATCATGTGATTGTTTACTTATCAAGATAGGCTGGTGATGTTCACCGCCTTGTGTTCACGGATCCTAAATCATAAACCACACTCATTTGCAATTTGAATTCCCCCCCTCAAAGACCACCTGAGGCCAAACACATGGAAGTGCCCTTTCCTGATCACCTCCCTCTGGGACACCTTTAAGACTGGCAAGTGGTCTGCACTGAAGTAGGGCTGATAACCTTGCCTTTGCTGAATGAATGAGCACCTAATTCTGGTGGACTTTTCAGGGAGTCAGCAGTGCACATGGGGGTGATAAAGCCAGCACTACAGAGAATGAGAACTGTGTACACTGGGGTCCGGAACCCAAGCTCTGCGGCAGTCCTGCCTGTGACCTTGAGCAAGCCGTTTGCTTGGCGAGCCTCAGTTTCATCACAGGTCTAATGAGAGGCTGGAATAAACCCCTGTGCCTGCAACTGTCTGTATGTACTTATGTCTGTGTTGACCCCCATTTTGTCCCCACGCTTTCTCTGGGGTGTAAAAGTCATAGTCAATACAGACGGAAAGAAAAGTTGCCTATAATCTGTTTCTAATTTCATCTATATTGGATTCTGTCCAGTGAAATGTTCCTAATATTCCTTGACATTTTTGGGGAATGAGGCCATTCATTTAAGTGACATTTCCAAGTAAATGAATAAAGCTTACCTTATTTCAAATATCTATAAAAATATTAACCATTTAAAACCATAGTCTTCCTAAATTCTTTCATAAAATCTTTTAAAAGATACAGTTCTCTGCCTCCCAATGTAGAGGATATTGTCTGTTTTTATTAATCATTAATAAATAATCTTACATTAGTTTCAAATGTACATCACAGTGGTTCAACAGTCCCCATGAAAAACTTACATTGTGATGGCAAATCGTTGTGCCCTTTTATTCCCCTCCCCCTTGGCAGACTCCTCCGTGAGTCTGCTGATGTTTTGTTGCTTCTGTTTTGCTTGGTTGTTATACTCCACAAATAAGAGAAATCATATGGTATTTGTCTTTCTTTGCCTGGCTTATTTCACTGGACATAATACCCTCTAGATCCAACCACGTTGTTGTAGATGGCAGGATTTCTTTTCTTTTTATGGCTGAATAATATTCCATTGTGTCTACGTCTGTTTTTTTTTTTTAAGGTACTGTGACATAGAATGTTGGTAAGCCTAAGGTGACATTGCTTACATGAAAGGAGGCATTGAAATATTTTTAGTATTATTTGTAGTGATGAAATATCTGAAACATATTGAAGTTCTATGTAGAAGGATTAAATGCATTAAATGCATTTTGGCATATAAAAAAGATAGAATCCGTAATGGTTGATAGAGGCTAGGTGGTAGAAGAAGAGTAAGAACAGGAAATTGTTCACTGTACAGTAAGTATCCAATTCTTATAAAAAAAAAGAATGACCTCATTTATCTTTATTTTTTTAATTAAAGTATCATTGATATACAATCTTAGAAGGTTTCACATGAACAACATGGTGGTTTCAACATTCACCCATATTATCAAGTCCTCATGCCTGCCTTCCCCCCACAGCAGTCACTGTCTATCAGCGTTGTAAGGTGCTATAGAGAAATGAATGACCTAATTTTTATAAAAATACATACAATAATTATTGGAAAGTAAGGTAATGTTAACTGTGGCTATCTCTGGAGGTGATTTAATTGTTCTTTATGCTACTCTATACTTTGCAGATTTTCAACAATAACAATATACTTTTATAACAATAAGAAATAAGCAAAAATGTTTAAATGGAACACTGGCTTGAAATGTAACCCATCAAGTAAGGGATACTTGAGGAAAGCAGCCTCCCACCCTGGTGCAATGAATGTGCAGATGACCTGAAAACAAAGGGGTTAGCGAGATTCTAGCCCCAAGTGTCAGCAGGTGGCCATGGTCTCAAGCCAGGGCTGCCGCTGTCAGGTGCTCACAGGTATTTTGATTAATTTTTGCTCTGGAGGGGTATTCAGGAGGGCTGGGGTCCAGAAACAGGAACAAGCGCAGAAAGCTCTGATACACTAGTGGAAGAAAAACTTAAACTAAGGAAAATTTGGTCAACTGGGAGATGACATTCGGTGACAAATGCTGCCACTACATGCTGGGGGCAGGACCCTCAGAGCCCCTCATACAGCCCTGGGGCCCCTTAGCAGAGTTTGACAGCCACCTTTGCAATTAGTTGTTCACTGAATTTTTAAATTTTTGTGCCATGTTTTCTGTCCATTCTCCTTCAATCACTGTTGCATTTGTCATGGATTTTTCTTAGTGTCTCTGAGTCCAAGGACTTTTTGGAAACTTATTTATGTGATTGTCTACCTGCTTGTTCACCTTTCTACACTTACTGTTATGATAAAGAAAAACATAGAGATACTTTCCAAGTGCCACAGTCCTGCCAGAGTCATGCAGCCCTCATTTGCGCTGGGAGCATTCATTCACATTTATCACTGTCAACCTTTGTCCACCACCACCTTTACCTGCAGCCCCCCACCTTACAGGCCTATCTCCTGGAAATGCTACATTTCCTTCCAAACCACCTGAACTGAATTCCTGAACCTCTGCATGGGACACACATGAACTTTCTAGAACAGGTAAGTTTATGAAAACCAAGACTTTGAGTGACAATTATACAAGGTCTTAGAAATATGTTTATGATCATGAAATAAATGACATGACAGCTTAATTGTTATTAAGAGTCTCCTAAGTCCTTTACAGATTTTTTGTGTAACCCTCCCTAGCACTCTTTGAAGCAGGAGCTACTGTGTGAAATGGAGGTACAGAGAAGTAAATACTTTTCCAAAATTCACTGAGCTAGTAAGTGGCTGAACCAGGATTTGAACCCAGATTGTGAGCCATTAAAATCACGCTCTGAAACTTTGTGTTGGCTATAGCCAATAAAGAGACAAACAGTGACGTAAGAGGTGCTGAATAAGTGGTCTTGGATGTGGCGCCTTTAAATTCATTTACTAACTGTTGGATACTAGAAACATCAGGGCTCCCAGCTACATTTAAAATAATCTGTTTGTATGTTTCTTAGGCTGTAGAAAATACCCATAGTTCTCTATTTAAATGCACATGCCTCTGAACTTGCACAGTTCAAAAATGTTAAAAGCTTCCTCCTCCAAAGAAGCAGAGGCCCCTCTGTGCTGAAAAGAAAACACCTTGGGAAGTCTTTTAGCCACCTGGCATGGTTCCTCCCTGGAGAGGTGAGGAAAATCCTCAGTGAAGGAAGTCCAGGGTAATGGCTTTGTCACACAGAGGGATTTCGTATAAAAGGACTAGCCATCTGTGCAAGAGTTAGGGGTGCCTTAGTGATAGAAAAGAAAACCCAGAACTTCCCTCTTTCCACTAAGAGGAAAGAGACAGAGGAGTAGGTCAACAGAAAGTGACAGAAAGCTTACTTGCTCTAGGGGAAAGCAGAGTTGTACCAGAAAAGAAATGCAGCCATGGCCCATGGCTCAGCTGTGACTAGTGATACGTTCCTAAAGAAGTAAGCAGATAATAGAGCTTGCCATAATTTCTGCTGTAACCATACTGAGGGATTAGTGGAGGGAGGGCCACCTGAGAGTTTCTGGGGTGGAATGTTAGAAATTTAAACCCTCGTCTTCACAGTAGAGTGATAACTAAACAGAAACATTACTAATAACAATATTTACATAAAAAAACCACAGAAATATGATTATAACAATACCAGAAAATATAAGTGATTATCTTTGGACTTAACAAGGGGCATAAGCCTGTTTGACATACAAAAAGATACATGTGTATATACACACACACATATAGGTAGACATATGCATATGTGTGTCCACATACCCACACATGTACACATATGTGCACATACAACACACACGCACAAACACATGTATACAATGCATACACACGTGTATGTTATGTGTGTATATGTATACAAACGCACATACACACCTTTGCTAAAAATGAATGAACAGACAAAACAGGTGGTCTGGGTCACCTGGCTAGTGAAGGCCACAGATTGCTTCCTGAAGTCAGCCTTTCTCCTGTCCCCATTGTCCTTGCTCTTCCACATTATATTGCTTTCCATGTTACCACCTCCCCATTCGATGGGTGGGGCAGTCAGGGAGATGGGGCAAGTACCAAGCTTCAAACTCATCTACACTTTAATATCTAATTACCCTCCCAAAGTAGTGACTTTAGTTCCCAGTACTGGCACAGAAATGCCTGCAGATGCCAAAAGTCAAGCCGAGTCAACTCTGTCTGTTGGGGAGACCTGCAGCTGAGCCTGTAATCGACTATCGCTGCACTCCGGGTCCCCAAGTACAGCGCAGAACATACTTGGGGGCATCCCATTGTCCACGGGGTGCTCAGCTGGCTTCCTAACGCATGGGTCTTATTTCAAACCTGCCAGTATGTTTGTGTACTCGGCTGAAGTGGGAAGACTTTGAGACCATCACTGTTTTCAGTTTGTCATCCTCATTATTTTTTCCCAAGCAAGATGGAAAGGACAGAAAGTGCAACAGAGGTGGTTAGAAGGAAGACGGTGCTGCCGAGGAGGAGGGAGAGAGTACAGGGCATGGTGTCCAGGGAAATTAGGGAGCAAGCGGAGCAGATCTGTGAGAGGAACCGGGAGGAGAGGTGTGGAGGTAATGACAAAACCAAAATTAGGAGAGAAGTAATTTCAATGTAGGGAGATAGAACTAAGAGAAGGTGACTATAGACTTCAGGCCCTTGAAATAATGTTCTCTCCATTACAGAATCTAAAATTACTGGGGTCTATAGCCAGTGCAGAGAGCTGGTTCCAGGTAGGTCTGTTTGATTTGCATTCTGTTTAACTTTGAGCTGTGATCCTCTCTGCGTTTCTCATTCATTTGCTCAGTGCCTTCCTGAGGACAGGCCCTTTTTTTTGGCTCCAGATGGTGCCCCTGATTGGACCGGGACACCAAAGAGTAAGGAACATAAAGAGGTAATAGTGACAGCAGAACAGTGTTCAGTGTGAAATGTGGCTGTGCCACAGGTGAGCCGCATGCTTAAAGAAACAAACTCTGGGGAAACACGTGGTGAAGCTGCGCGAGGGCATTCTGATTGGGGCAGAGACAGAGCTGCTCCCGCTAGGAGCTCCTGGGAAGCTCTCCAGAAATCTCCACCACAGTGTAAAAGCATTTTTGTCCTTGCTTCCCTCATTTTTATTGCCAGGAGGGTATAAACATTCTAGACTTTTTATTTCTTTTCTTGTTTTATTTATTTTATTACAAAGAAATTCAAGCACACAGGAAAGACCAAAGAATTGCAGGATGCACACTGCCACGTGCACTGGAGTTCCTCACTAACCTGTGCCCTGCTGGTTCCCCGGCTCCCATCTCCTTGCTGGTTTGCTCTCCTTCCTCCCACTGTGTGCAGGCCTTGGGTGTACACTTTCTTCCTCCTTAATCTACTAACAACTCATTTCATTTCCATTATTTTTCATGGTGCTTACCTCCCCCTACAGTGCAGGTTCTCCCTTTAATCACTTTCGTCCCCATGTATTTGGGTCTTCGTAAACTATACCTTTTTTCAGTAAAAGGAAACATTTTTATTTTATTCTATCCCCTCCTTTCTTTGTTTTGAGTATTTCTGTTAATTTGCCATTGTCTTACAGCACTAGCAGAACAATTAGGAGACCCTTGCTATTCCATAAAAACCACCTACAGGGTCAGATTTACTTTTGGATTTTATTCCAAACAGCTGAAGCCCTCATTACAACCCTCTTTCAGCAGCCATTCCTAATGTCATTTCCATCCGCAACCTGTTGCTCTGGTTGCCTTGATGATTTTCTCTGGTCTTCAGCAGTTTGGTATAACGTGCCCTGGTGTAGTGTTCTTTGTTTTAATCCTACTCAGAGTCAGTGAGCTTTTTCTTTTTTTTTTCTTTTCTTTTTTTACATAATATATAACTCCTATTTTATTTAATATACACACCGACAATGCACATATAAATACATGCCTACATAATATGAATACAAACAGAAAAAGTTTGGAAAGTATACACCACAGAGTTAACACTTGTTGATTCTGGGTGGGTGGGACTAGGAAATTATGTATGTTTTTTTTCTTTGTGTTTATTTTCTATTTTCTATAATGAAGACATGATTGCTTACATAATAAGGAAAAAGTTAATTTTAATTTAAAATATTTTAAAAGCGACTTAAGCAGAAGTCCATTGCAATGTTGTATACAATAGTGAAAAACTTTAAAAACCTAAATATCCTTTAATAGGGGAATGAATAAATTTAGTCATAACTTGGAATACTATATAACAGTTTAAATGAATAAACTTGATATACGTATTTATGATACATATATATAAAACAAGACTAGATCTAAAACCATGAGGGATAGAATAAAAAGCAAGCTGTGGAACAATTATACAATATGATAATCATGTAGTTTTAAAACACCATCTATAGTATTGATAGGTAATATGTATCAGTGATACAAAAAAAGATAGGAAAGATATATACCAAATAATTGATAGCAGTTGGATCAAAAGAGGGGACAGGAATTGAACTGGGAAGTGGTACAAATGAAACTTCATACTTGCTAACATTTTCTTTTAAGAGAAAAAGGGAAAGAACAACAAAAGCAAACATGACAGAGTTGGCATTTATTAGTGATAGTAGGTACCGGGTATTTATTGTACTATTCTCTTTGCCTCAGTTTAAAAGTTTTTTTCACAATAAAACATACATTTCATACGTTCATTTGTATTTAAAAAAAATACTCAACTATGAAGTTTTTGAAATGGCGTATACATACAAGGAGTTGTAACATTACACATCTCAACAGTACAAGCAACATGGGCAGCCTGTTTCCCATCTGGCTCTACTGTCACACGCTCTTCACCTGTTACCAAGTCACATGGTACACCAGCAGCATTACTCTTTTCGAAGATTTCATGTGCCAGTAATTTTAAAGGGCCACAATACACTCCAGATCCTGCTGACAAGTATTTCTGGATTGCATGATAAGTCTTTCCATTGTTTGTGGGGCCTGTATGGAATATTATCTTCCGCTGTATGGCTCTGGCTTCTGGGTACCAGTTAGGTGGTATTCTTAAGTCACTGATTTTACGTTGATCATCTTTACATTCTAACACAGGAAATATCTGTTTTGCATGACTCAAGAAAAATGGAAATAAATCATCCACATGAGCTGCACTGAAGCAAATATCATTCAAAATAATGTGAATGTCCACATCCAGAGAATGAGATTGCATGATGTAATTTCTAAAGTTTATGAAAGCTTGGTGGAAGAGACGAGCAACAAGTCCATAATCAGCACCCAGTTTCTGAATTTCTTTCCTCTTGTAAAACTTGTCTAAGATCTTCTTTACTTCATTCTTGTTTAGAGGGTGGGTAAGCTCAGCCTCGACATCCCCATCCGCGCTGGGTCCCTGAGGTTTCACAGTCAGCGGCATGAACAAGGACGTGGTTGGGGCTTTGGAGCCTCCTGATGCGGAGGAGGGGGCTGAGGCAACGGCAGGAACGCGCCCCAGGCTTCCAGAAAAGGGCCCAATGTGGGCGCGAAGGGCAGAGCAGATAGCTGCCCGGTGTCCAGCCTGGTGCCTCGCCGGGAGCCGAGCCCACAACAGGGCACACTGGGGGAAAAGCTCAGTGAGCTTTTTCAATCTGGGTATTTATAATTTTCATTAATTTGGGGCAGGTTTTGGCCGTTATTTCTTCAAATATATTCTGTGCCATAATCTCTTTCTCCTTTCCTCTTTCCCACTGGAGGATTCTAATTCCATGGATTTCAGACATAAACATATTTTTCCCATGGGCCTAGTGGCTCTGCTCATTTCTTCTAGACCCTGGTGTTCAGACTGGGTTATTTCTGTGAATGGATCAAAGGGTTATCAAATACATGGACACTTTCCTGTCATCCCCATTGTGCTGCTAAGCACATCTGGTGATCAAAAATTCATGTATTTTCAGTTCTAGAATTTTCATTTGTACCTTCTTAGAGTTTCTCTTTCTCTTCTGAGACCCTGTCTTTTGATTCATTGTGACCATGCTTTGCTTTCTGTCTTTAGGCATAGTTTAGCAAACCCCAAAACTCCTTGATTGCTATTTTATCACTTGGGGATTGGTCTCCATTGCCTTTTCTTCTGAGAATAACTGGTTTCCTTTTGCATAGGTGAGGTAAATTAGGATTTTACCATAGAATTGGTGGCTGATATGTTGTAGAAATTTGGATTTCTAAGTTCTTTTGGAAAATTAATTTTTTTAAGCAGGTAAGTAATTGGCTGAAACTATAAACCTTTTTCTTCCCTGTAGTGTTGGCAGCTCAAATTTCAATTTAGATATTTTATATGAGTTGGGCTGCTCCGTATCTACCCCATGAACATTCCATAAATGCTTCAAGGGTCAGCCAGAGATTTAGGCAGTTTATACATAGACTACAGGACTCTGCCTCTCTCTTTTCTGAGATTTCCCCCTCATTTTTCCATCAGCTATAATTGCACCAAACCATGTCCCTTGTTTCTTCTGTCTAATGAGACTATGGATTTTCCACGGGAGTTTTGGCCACCATTCATGGCACAGTCCTGAGCTTACCTTCAAGGTGAAAGTCCTATGAAACTTTCCCTTTGCCCTCTTCCAAGTGCCAACACTTGTCTAATTTCTGCCTGTTTTTATTTAATACCAAGTGTTGTCACTTATTTATCTTTTATCTTTTTTCAAAGATTGCCTAGTTGTTACTATCAACAGGTTTTCACCAATAGGAGCTAATATGCCATACCAGAGGAAGAACTGTCCTATGCACGTATCTTTTTTTAAACAATAGTATGGTTTTGCATATTTGGTGAGTAAGATATTGTACATATGCTTCTGCAACTTTATATTTTTTTATTCATTATGTTTTTCTGATTTATGCATGTTGGTACAAATAGCTCTATTTCTTTCAGCTTAATTTCTATATAGTATTTTAGTGTCCAAGCAGGCCAATTGATTTATCTAGTCTCCTGTTGAAGGGTGTTTAATTCTTTCTCTTGCTTTCTTTTTTACCCCTCTTTCTTTTTGGCTGAAATAACATTCTTCTTCATATTGTCTTGAGCATACAGGCAAAAGCTATTTTGGAATAAACACTGGAAATGGAAATATAAAGTAAAAGGCACGCACATACTCAAATTTGTTAGATGCTTCCAAATTGGCTACAACATGTCACAGTGATTTACTGTCCTCCCAGTATCCTTCTCCCTGTTCTCTCCAACAGGCTACCAGACTTTCTGGATTTTTGCCATATTCATGGATATAAAATGGTACCTTATTATTTTATTTGTTATTTATATAACTGAATGTTTTCATGTTTATTAGTTTTTTGGACTTCCTCTTTCGTTGATAACTGTTCATGTCATTGTTAAATTTTTTATTGGGTTGTCTTTTTGACATAATTTGTGTATAGTATGTCATTATTTATATATTCTTCATAATAGTTCTTTTTCATATATATGCTTTTCCAACATATTTAAAAAACGTGTTTGTGAGTTATTTTTTAAAACTGCTCATATTTGTCTTTTTTTGAATAGAAGTTTTAAAATGTAGCAGAGTCATATTTATGAATCTTTCCTCTGTAGTTTGTGCTTTTTTAAATAAATCTTTCTCTGTTTGAAGTCATAATGATATTTTTTTGTCCTTATAATTTGAAAGTTTTGTTGTCATATGTAGGACTTTATTCTTTATGGAACTATTTTTTGAGTTACTGTATTTTCTTATTTGGATAATCCATTTCCCAGCATTATTTCTTGAGTAATTCATCCTTATCCTATTTACATGTAATGTCACTTTTGTTGTGTATCAATTTATTATATTTATGGTGCTTCTGTTTGGATTTTTTTCCCTATTGATTTATTCTATGCTTTTTAATTTAAATAATAAGATGATATTTTATAAGGAAAGTTCTACTTCATGACTTTTCTTCACATTGTCACACTAATCCTGCATCTCTATTCCCTATAAATTTCAGCTTGTCCAGTTCCATAAATCACCTTATTGGATTTTGACCACAGTTGCAATTAATTTATAGATAACTTGGGGGAAGGATTGATATCTTCATTGTAATTAGGGTTTCCATTGATTGTATCTATCTACATGCACATCTGCATCATCTCCATCTATATCTGTTTCTATTTCTGTATCTACCTGTATTCTAGATCTGTTCTGCATCTGTGTCTATATATTTATGTCTACCTCTGTAAATGTATTGGTAGCTATAAAGACATATTTACATTTATACATTTCCATTTTTTATTCATATAGGATTTATAATTTTTTCACCAAATTACTAAATATCTTAAAAATATTTATTCCAAATGTCTTACATTTCCTGTTGCTATTGTGAATGGAATTGTGTTTTAGAGTATTATTGTGCTTTAAGTTTGGCTTGGTATGCAAGGATACTACTGATATTTGTATGCCTATCATATATCTGTTAAAGAAAAATTATTTAACAACACTTGTTAAAGCATGGCAGGACAGACTTTGTTCAAAGGGGAGTCATCATGGTGGACCTAGGGACCACTGCAATAGGGTCTTGTGCTGGGTGAGATTGGATTCAACTCTGGATACAGTATGGCCATCCCTGCTGAAGATAGGCCAGTACTATCAGGTATCACCTGGAGTATGGCAGATCAGGCATAGAGCTGATCTGATAGGGAGTACAGAGGATGCTGGTTAAACTGACATCAGATTCTTGCTAAAATCAACACAAAAAGGAACATGGAAGTGGGCCTACTTGAAAGTTCAGGACCCTCTGAAGAGAGTTTGTTTTAGGAAAGAATATGTCATATCTGGTATCTTGCTGTTTTATTTCTAAGTAGTTTCAATAGAGTCTTTGTTGACTCTCTTGGAGATGTGAAATTATTTGCCAAAACAGGTATATTATTTGAAAATGAAGACAATTTGATTTGTTTCTAAATATTATTCATAATTTTAAAAGAAATTTTTCTCATCCCATTGGTAGGGTCTCCAGTACCATGTTGAACAGAAGTGGTGAGAATTTACATCTTTCTCTTGTTTTTGTCTCTAAATAGGATGCATCTAATGTCTTACCATTTGTTATGGTATTTGCTGTAGGTCTCTGTTAGCTATCATTTACCAGGCTAAGGAAATCTTTTCTATTTCTAGCTTGCTTCACTAGATGAATTTTTAACCATAAACACTAAATTTCACTATTTTTGCATCATTTTAAGTGACCATAGATTTTCCTTTTCTGATCTGCAAACAGAATATTATTAAATTGATTTTGGATGTTGAAACATCTTTGTGTTCTTGGTAGAGACTCTGTTTGGTCATTATGTATTTTTAGAACTCTGTGGAAAATAATTTTGGGTATTTTTATTAAGGGGTTTTGCCTATTTGCTCTTTATGTATGTTTATGTAGACTGTTAAATAATACTTCAATTTCTTTAATAATTAACTTGTCTGCTTTTTCTTGGGTTGATTGTATTAATTACTACTATTATAAAACTGTCCATTATCCTTAAGTTTTTGAATTTATCAGCAGTAGGTTTTTTTCATATATTCCCATAGAAATATAATCCCTGTGGCCTGTCTGGTTCTTTGTACGTTATCTATTCCCCAGGTAGGGTGTCAAGCACACATCTACTCTGCTATTTCTCAGTTCTCCTCCATTTTCGAGGTCACAATTTTTATCCCTGCTTTTCAGATGGAAAGCAGAGGCAAAGGGATGCCAACCGACCCCATCAAGGTCTCCTAGCTGGTAAAAACAGAGGTGAGGATTCAAACCCACATTTATTGTAATTCAGTCTTCTCCGGTAGTGGAGATTCCTAACTGGTCCCATACTTTTGACAAGGTTCTCTTTCTTCCTATGACTTTCATCGCTTCCCCCCACCCCTCCTTTCATGATTCCCCTTCATTTTGGCTTGAGTACCAATCACATTTGAATGTTAAACATTCTATGCAGGTTTGCTGGCCCCCCTCATCTCCTCATGGGCATCTTGCCGGATGGGTCTGAAGTTGAATAAAGGGAGCTGGGTTTATTCAGGCACTTAATGAATCTGAAATGTATTCATTCATTTTGCACAGCACTGATGATCTCACCCCTGACCAAAGGAAACATTGTAAACAAGGGAAATATCCAAGGCGGATGCTCTTATCTTATGCATCCAAATGAAGACATTCAATCTCAGCTCTCCTAGGACCTTGATGAGATTCTATTTGCATTAATGGAAGCTATGAAATTCAAATGTTTAGGCCAGTACCAGGGGGTGTTGGAAGCGTAATGAGATGGATTAAGGAAAGAAACATTTAGTCTGATCAGGTAAATCTCTTAATGAGCTCTCCTAGACAGTGAAATTAGGAGAAAAAAATTTGTCTGGGCTGGACAAATAGGAGTCCACAGAGATGGGGAACAAGGATCTGGTACTTAAGGTTATGTGATTCATCGAGACTTCCTGTGTTAACCTTCTTTGCTCCCGAAATCATTACAATTTACCATTGTTTGTAAATTCTCCCCATACAAGTAAAGCTGTTTAGCTTATTTAAAATAACAAGGGTTTTTTGAGTGCGTACCCTATGCTGGGCACTTTGTCATGTAATTTAATTATGATGATTTCTTACATCCAGATTAAGCTTAATTGTGACTAATACTTTGTTTTAGTGGCTTTTGTCTATCCTCCCAACTAGAGTCTAAGTCTCATGAGGCAGAAGAAACAGGGTCTGTCTTCTCATTGGGGCAACTGATACTCAGCCGAGTGTAGGCCTGTGTGAGGCTCCCCGCAACAGCGACAAGTGTTGAGTGAATGGATGACCCAGCTGTTTCCAACTCCCAGTCTCCTTCAGGACGCATGCTGTGGTCTCCATGGCCTTCCACTGTATTGTAAATCTCCTCAGGTCTTTATTTTGTGGCCTCATGTATTCCAGTGCCTGGAACTATAACTGAGTGAATAATACTTATTTAATATATAGTTGAATACCGTGTTTCCTTGAAGGTAGAGCTTTAGGTCCTGGCACATGTCTGTTACACAGGATGTGCCATGTCTGTGTCACAGAGCAGGAAGTCCAGGCTTAGGGACGCTGGGGCAAGGTGCCGGCACCCACCTATAGTAGGAGCCAGAAATGGAAGGGACTTAATGTTTCTTGCTTCTTTCCAAGTTGTAACCCAGCTTTTGAAAACCCAAGGAGGATAAGCTACATTTCCAATACATCACTTTCCAAACTAATATCTGTTTTCTGATTTGCACTAAAGTTTCACTTAAATATTATTTCAAATACTGTGCTATTTCAAGTGTCTGCCAGATTTTCTCTGAGACATATGTTAGTTGTCATATTCTCTTATAAAGAAACAGTTTTTTACGCCTTGTAGGTGCTTGATCCCTGTTCCCTAGCCCCAGTCTCATGTCACCAGCCACAGGGATAGTCAGGCTGCAGTGGAGTGAGGGGGAGCTGTCTTCCTTCTGCCCTCTGCAGCTCTGCACGTTAACTGTCAGGCAGTGGTGTGTCTCAGCCTGCAGGGAATCCAGGCTTGACAGACATAAAGAAGTGTCTCATTCCCCCAGACATTAGGAAAACATGGGCATCTTTTACAGCTGTTCAAAAGTGAGTTTCAGATACTAAAAAAATAAGATCTACTTCAAAATTTAATCTTTCAGTAAAGTGTATATTTCTCCTACATTTGAATAATTGCACCAGCCGCAGGATTACCTTCATTCTAAATTTTGCAGGTGGCCATCACAGAATAGCCTCTGGGTACACATTTGGAAGAACAGTAGTGATAGAATGGAAGATATTACAGATTTCAATCTAAGCAGCTGAAGGAAAAGGGCTTCATATACATACAGATCACCCGCCCTCTCTGACTGCTTGACTGTCACCTCCGTGTGGCTGACTGAGCATAGTTTCAAAAGGGAGGGTGGTGGAATGACAGTGGGAATACTGTGTCCATTCTTGCCATTCCTGGAAGCAGTCACAGAGAGAAATGGTGCAGCCCTGTCCCTCGATGTGACTCACATTGGGGCCTTAGATTGCTGGACGAAGATTCCCCTCCTGAAAAAGGCTGCCTACTCACTGGGCTGCCCATTTCTCACTGATAATGAGGCAGGGAGTGTTATGGGACAAACTGTGACCCCCCCGCCCCCAGATTCATGCCTCAAAGTCCCACCCCAGGACCTCCAAAGGTGACTGTATTTGGAGATGGTGTCTTCACAGGTAATCAAGTTAAAATGAGGTCATTAGGTGGGCTTAATCCAATATGACTTAGAAAAAGGGGAAATTTGGACAGAGACTCCACAGAGGAAGATGGTGTGAAGATACAGGCCTGGAATGGATCCTTATCTCCAAGCCCCAGAGGAAACCCACCCAGCTCCTGCTGTAATCTTGGGAGGCCAGCCTCCAGAACTGTGAGGCAGTGACTCTCTGAGGTTAAGCCTTCCTGGAAGTGGTACTCTGCTGCGGCAGCCATGGGATGCTAATACAAGGAGGCATGGCAGACCTTGTCCCCCGGCCTGGCTAAATGAAGCCTTTCAAGACACACTGCAGGAAATCTCCCAGGTACCCCCAACTCACCCTGGCTCACCCTCAGGTGGGCTGTTGCCACAGACAGACCCCGCTCTACCTTGTCAGCAACACTGATTAGCTGTGGCTCTGCAGCAAATTGCCCCAAACCTTAGCTGAAAACATGCCTTGCCTCCCGCAGGTCCTGGGTCTGGAAGCCAGAGCGGGTCAGCCGTGCGTTCTGGGTCAGGGTCCGTTACGAGGTAGCAGCCACACTGTCGGCTGGCCCTGCCATCTTGGACAACCGAGGGGCTGAAGGGATGGTGTTGTGCCCACTCCCGTGGCTGTGGGCAGCTTCAGCCTTCCCTGTAGGTCTCTGCAGAGCTGGGGTGGGCATGGGGGAGCCCAAGAGGGAAGTTGCCTGTCTCCTCTGACACACGGTTGCGTCTTCCATCCTCTCTTTGTGGGAGGGGCCACACAGGAGCAAGAACACCAGCAGCTGGGGGGTCCCTGGGGGTCCCCTGGGAGGCCAGCTAGCACGACAGGTGCCTAGGCACGCACAGCAAGTGCTCCTCTGGAGTGGCTTGCCCTTGTACAAAATATAGAATCTAATTCTGAACAGTTCAAGCTCCAGGTTAATTCTGCCCAGCTTCTAGTAAAACACTGCCAACTACCTCCTTTATCAGCTCGCTTCCTGCTTTCCATCTCTGATCCCTCCCACCTTGAGCTTGGGGGTTCCTTTGGCACCATTATATCTCTGCAGGTTGGCAGGTGGTTAAGGTCAGCTCCTTCCTGTGGATAAAATCTCACCATGGAGGAGATTTAATGGACTCTGCTTGCTCTGCTGCTGTAGGGGGGCCTATCAATCCTCCTCACCAAGCCAGCTCAGCAAATACGCACTGGGCCCCTGCTTGTCAGGCACAGACGGGGCCAGGCTGGCCTCCGCCCTCGGGGCTCTTGCTGCGAGGGTCCCAGCAAAGAGGTAGGTCGTTTCAGCTCACAGGGTAGATGTAGTTTTGCAGGGCTAGAGGGGCCCAGACAAAGGGGCCTGAATTTGACAGGCAAACATTGGGGCCCACCAGCTGCCTAGTTGACTTCTATTGACATAGAAGGCATTTTGACCCAAGACTTCTTTCCTCCATCTTCTGGGAAATGCTAGGTTTCGTTTAACTAAAATTTATAAATATTTACTCCATTGGTGATGGTGGGTGGTGTCAGTGTCAGGGAAATACTGCCTGATTTGCTACTGGACCTGGAATGTGGAACCTGCATTTGAGAATCAGGGTCACCTAACTGTTTCTGAAAGTTTGTTCCCCTTGTCTTGAGGAGGCTGTAAGAACATTTAGAAATAGACTTTCAGTGGTGCCAGCAGGTGGATTTATTTTATTTTTTATTTTCAGAGAGCATCAATAGAACCCCATCATTTGCAGTATCTGTAAATGCCTGGCTCTGCCTCTGTGTAATAAAGCAGCCCTGTGCTATGATTACCATTTGACAACAAGATGGATATTTCAAAGATGCATTCCTGCATTCAATCAAATTTGAGAAATACATTAAAATCAGTCATCTGAGTGGGGCTGCTTTCTTCTGCTCGTGGCTAATTAGTCGAGATGGATGTGCAAATGGGAGCTGCCTCTCTTCTAGCCCATCACATGCTGTTACTTTATTATGAAAAAGGTGATTATTGTCAGGAATAAAACAACCACAGAAACCTTTGATGCCACAGGGAATTTAAATGAAAGGAGACAGGGATAATCAGGTTTCCACATGAGGCTGTCATGGGATGGAGGTAAAACAAGGCCTCTCAAACAGACTTTCGGCCTTTCTGCGAAGGGACAGACTAGGGCATGTGCACGGTGACAGCATCCTGCCTGTGTGGCTAAAAGGCAACCTCAAATGCCTTTAACATAAAGGCAACATTGGGGACAAATTCTTTGGGATAATACTGGAGTTTGACTTGGTTACAGCTACTTTCAACAGAACCAGGGAGCATGGAAGAGTGCAAAAAGGAAGGGACTCAGAAAAAGGGCTTCAGCTTGCTAGCTGATTGCCTTGGAGCATGATCTACTAACTTGAGTTTTCTCATAAAAGGAAATTATTTCTACCCGTTGGGAGTGACACGTGAGCAAATGTTTGTTCAGACTCTTGGAGACCTGCAAATTACCATGTAGATTGTGTCCTTCAAGAGGACAGACATGTATAGATTGTGTTTTCTCCCTTCCTGAAAGTTTTGAAGAATTTTTGCATCTCCACAAATGGATACAAATTGCACATTCATAAAAAGTAAAAAATGTTCAAATGCAGCTTCCAACAAGCTATCTTTCTGTTCTCCATCTGTTTTCACTTCCAGTCCTCGTTGTCCACTGCTGTGAGCGCTACCATCTCATGAGAAATAATGCCACTCAGGCCGCTGAGACATCTTCAGCCACTGGGCTCTAGAATTCTAGTCTGTCTCAAGAATGTGGTCCAGAACCACCCTGAATTTGCTTTTTTCCAGCTCTCAGAAGGTTTCTCAGAACCATGTATTTGGGGGACCTTGGTGTGACATCATCTTTAGTGTCTACCTCTTAGCAGCTCTGAGCTGCAAGAGTTCAGTGATTGAATGGCCAAATTCCTCAATGCTTGGAAGGAACAAAGTCAATAGCGGTGGACAAGCTGGGTTCATAACTCACATCTCCCAACTCCCTTGAAGTCTTGCTGTCACTATAATGGGTCATCACTTCTGGAAAAATTGAGGGACAGTGCTGCCGGTGAGTGAAGTGACCTGGATGAGATAGACCCTTCATTCTTCCAAACCTCCACCTTTTCTTCCAGAGCAGAAGCATCAATAATATTGTGGCAGGGGCAAGGGGTGGAGTGGGAAAAGAAGGGCTTCTGTGAGCTCCTAATGTGAAATGGTGATATTTTTGACCTTACTGGAGATCAGGAAAAGAAAACCATCCATTTTAGGTATAGGCCAGTTATAGCTAAAACGTCCTCTGAATCTGGGTTTACCTGACGTTTCAGGTAACACGTGCTCGGGCAGGGCTACATCGTAAGTGATACTGTGTCCTTCTCAAGGCAACATACCACAGGGCACACAAAGTGGTTTTGTCCCAACGCTGATGATGTTACATTTGATCCTGTTTCTCCACTCTGAAGTTACTGTTTATCTTTAAAATTAATAAATAATTTGTGAAAAATACTTTGAGACTATGTAAATATCCTGTTCCTCATTAATTTTCATTCACTAATTTTGTTTTTGGTTCCATTAATATTTGCCTAAATCTGTTATTACCATGATGATCAAAATATGATGATTTTGTTTCCTTTTATATTACTTGCTAATCTATTGTCAGGACTTGTTACAGTAGCTTCATGAGTTAAGAGTTATTATGTCCATTTTGATATGTAAACTGGATAGTCACAACTGTTAGTGGTGAAGTGAGCCTTTGAATTTAGAACTTTTACTTAAAAAAGTCAGAGCTTTTACTTTATAGGGGTTATTTGTAGTTAATTGTAACTGTAATGATTCATTTTAATCCTTGGCTTAGGCTTCTCTATCCAGCTGTCCCCAGGGCACCACGACTGAGCCTGGCTTTTGCTTGTGCAGTGTGTGCCCCCTGCCCCCT